>PVLD010011567.1:0-64600 GCA_004027595.1 Dinomys branickii
TATCTATAATTTGGTATTTCCTTTAATGTTTTTGTGTTAACTAATGTGAAGATAACTATGTAATACAACATCCAGTTCTAATTCCCTACTATATTCTGTATAACTTTGTATTTTCTGTATTGTTTATGGCTTTTCTGGTTCATATGTCTCCATTCTTTTGTCTTTAAAATAAAATTAAAAAAATAAAAATAAAAAAAAATAAAATAAAATAGAGTCTCACTAGGTTCCTAGGTCCCCAGGCTGGGCTTAGACTTGTGCATCTCCTGCCTCAGCCCCCCAGAGTGCTGCGATTACAGGGGTGCCCCTGGCTTCAGTGCTGATCGAGATGGCCACAGGTTGCACAGTACATTTTTCTCTACAAACCTCCTGACCCACACATTCCTGAAGATCTGGTGGGGGCATTTCTTCTGTTAAAGGTAAGTCTGAGCGACGTATGTGTGGAGCAGCTGCTTGGTGCTTTCTGAGTGCTGTCGGTCCGACTGCTTGCCCTCTCCCTCCTTGTTTGTGGGCCTTTCTTGCTGGTGTGAGGTAGCTTCTCTCTGAAGTGTGTGTGGGACTGGAGGGGGCCTGGCTGCGAGGGAAGATGGCCCTGGCACCTGTGGTGCTGCTGTGTGGATGACAGCAGTGCTTATTGGGTCCCTGGGTGAGGATCTCTTGGGAAAGAGTCAGCAGGGAGCCGTCTTCCAGGGAAAAGGCTGCGGGGAAGCGAGGACCTGGCTGTGGCCTAGGAATCTGCTGCTGCTACAGGGAGGTCCCAAGCTGACAGAACTCAGCTGTGGGTTGTGAAAGTTGGGACTGTCCCCAAGGTCTCCAGAGAAGCAGGAGCAGGGAACCCAGGGAGCGGCGCACCGGGCTCACAGGCTGACCTAGAAGCCCAGGTTGGTCTCACTTTGCAAGTGGTATGATACTCTGTTATTTTAAAATCACTCCAAAAAAAAAAATCTCTCCAAATACATAAAAATGAAAGGCTTCTCATGCAAATCCAGCTTTCTTATCCCTATAAAAGTAAGGCCCAGTGACATGGCCACAACCTCTCGGCCACTGCTGGCCTCCCCAGGCTGGAGACAGCCTGTCCAGGGCCACTGGGCCTGCTCATCCCCCAGCCCCAAGGCCACACTCATAGATGTTCTTAGGGCAATAAAATATTTCTCAATTAAGAGTGAAAAAACAAAAAATAAGCCAAGAGAGCCGCCTCTTTCAGGGCAAACCGAGTGAGAGCGTTTGTTTTCTGGAGATGAGGATCATTTCTCCTGTTCAGCCCATAAATAGCATGTGTCTGGGTCAGAGAGAGAGGGGATGTTGTGAAGCACCCACTTGGCCCGAGAGTGGGATCCCCGGGGTCAGGGAGGCCAAGGGAGGGTCATGTTGGCCTGTGACCCCTGGACAGCATGTTTTGTTGGGGTGGCACCCGTGGGCTGTCATGCTGGGAGCCAGGGCCGCAGCTCTTGTGAGAAAAGGAGAGGTCAGGAGCAGCATGTGCCGCTGCACAGCCACTGTGAGCACATACACGTCCCCCTGGGCTGCCAACCTCAGCTGCCCGCCCCGCAGACGGCAGGATGGAGATAGACACACCTCTGCATGGCAGGCCGAGCCTGTGGGTCCCGTCCGTGGCCCCGCGGCCCCCCACAGCCTCTGCTGCTCAGAGGTCCTGTGAGGGTGGGCCCTTTTCTACAGCTGCCCGGTGACCTGGAGAGGAGCCAGAGGTTGCTTCCGTCCCCCAGAAGTTGTAGGGCGCATGTGTGTGCGTGTGTGTGTGCGTGTGTGCGTGCGTGTGTGCAAGTGTGCACATTCATGTTTGTACCTGTGACAGGGAGCGTGTGCCTCGATTGAGTGTGCCTGTCTGTGTGCAGCTGTTTGTGTGTATGTGCGTGTGCCTGAGTGTGCGTGTGTGACGGTGTGAGTGTGTGGGCTGTGGGGGGGAGGACTGTGGCTTGGCCCCCAGAAGGTGTAGCAGCTGGTCCTGTCGGCCTGGCTCTGTACTTACAGGAGTAGCGGGGAGCCAGCGAGGGAAACATGAATGGATGAAAGCAGGCAAAGGGGGAGAGCAGCTGCCTGGTGGCCCGGGGCACAGCGCGTGCAGCAGGGCAGGCAGGAGCTGGGCCTGGAAGGAGGAGGGTGCTGCCAGGCCTGGCCGGGCTCTGGGGAGGGCTTTGTGTCCCTGCTGAGGGAACCAGAGTCCAAACATTGCTGCTGTCTGGCCTAACCAGCGCAGCCTCTTCTCAGCAGCCCTTGGGATGTCGGGGCAGCTGGGTCTGTGCTGTCCTTCTAGCAGCAAGGGTGCCTGTCTGTCCCTGCTCCCCTCGGTGCCCAGGGTGGCCCCAGGATCTGAAGTGCATCCCCTCCAGCTCCCCTACACCTGCTTGTGGGAAAGGCCCATGTGAGGCTGTGTCTGGTATTAAATTCACAGGATTCAGCACTTGCTCTGATTTCTGGTTACCTCCCTCCACTAAATGGGGCTGATCAAATTAAGCCCTGTCAACACTGTGGTCTGAGCAGGCCAGGAGCAGAGCAGCGCACCCAGAACTTTTGGGGGCGGAGGAGTCCCTGCCTCCTCTGTGGTAGCCATGTGCCTCGTTGCTACAGAGTGGCCTGTAGGGGCCTCCAGGCTAACTGATGTCCCCAGCACTCCAGGACCAAGTCTTCCCAGGGGGCAAATGGGAGGCAAAGAGCACGTGCAGGAGTGGATGTTATAGACCAGATTTCACAAGGTCAGTCACCTGGGGGCTCCAGCACCAGCGCCCAGGCTGCGTCGTGGGAAGCACTGGTGAGAGAGGCAGGTTGAGGGAAGAGACTCGTGGCCAGGCTCAGGCGGCCCTGTCCAGGGAGGATGAGACAGAGGCCATAAAGACAGGAGGACAGCCAGGCCTGGCCTTGGTCCTGGCCTGGCCTCGGCCCTGTGCGGGGTTGGAGTCCAGGAAAAGAGGCCGGTGGTTGGGCGGGGAGGGGTCCCTGACATGCATAGGGTGGGAAAGGAAGAGGGCTGGGAGCACCCAGTGTCTCAGGCCAAGCAGGATGCAGCAAGGGGATAGGAGGAAGGGACACACTCAGCTCAACCCGCACCTCCAGTGCCCAGTGTGGGCTAGGCCTGCAGCCACATGACCGCGACACCCATGTGAGTGGAGACCTTTGACTGTCATGCTGTTGCGAGGTGTGGGATCTTGTCAGCAGGAAGCAGAGGTGGTGCAGCCCGCTCTGCAGAGCCCGAGTCCCAGCATTAGCCAGGAGAGGCCAGTGCTGGCTCCAGCACCTCCACGCACCTGGGCTCCGGGGAGGTCAGGAGGGGCAGCACCCGGGACCTCCTGCACATGCTGATATCCCGCCTGTCCCAAAGGACAAATGTGTGCACCCCACTGTGTGCCCACTGTGCATGACAAGGGCACAGGTGACACAGACCCCAGCAAGGGACGCTCAGGTTGGCAGGCAGTGAGTGCACCTTGGGACTGGGGCGTGATAACCCGAGACAGACAGAGCACTGGTTCCTGCGGGAGGCCCAGGCGACAGATGCGGGACAGGGACACATCAGAGTGAGGAAGGAGAGGCAGCCAGGGGCCGGGCAGATGCGGCACCGTTCCAGGACAGCCGTGTCCAGCCGGGCACTCTGGAGTGTTCGCTGGGTGGCAGGAGGGAGTTCCTGGCCTGTGGCATGAGGTGATGAGCTGTGGCAGCGGAGGTTTCCGGCTGTGTGGTAGCCACTTCCACCCCACTCACCAGCCCCTTCCCTCATTCTGAACGAAACCCTTCTGCTGAGACCCGTGGGTGTCTGCGCTTTGTTCTGAAGTGGCAGTAAACACTTTCATTCGCCGATCTACCGGCTCTCCAATGGCTCCTGCCATCTAGCTGCTGTCTGGGCAGGGAAGGCTCAGAGCTGCTGCCTTCCTGGCCGGCTGCCCAGCAAAGCGGCAGTTGGGGCCTGGAGGCTGCAGCCATCCCAGCGACCCTCCTCGGTGTTAGCAGGTGCCACACCAGGCCAGGGCTCCTGGGCCTCTGCTGGCAGCCTCTGGGGAAGTAGGTGGCACGGGACCAAGGGCAGGTAGGGAGGAGCCCAGACAGGCAGACTGGTTTGGTGGCCGAGGGGACGAGGATGTTTGGGAGCTCCGGGGTGAAGGTGTAGATGGCTCTTCTGCAGGTGGTCGGGGCAGAGTCCCCAGGGCCCCTGGAGTCCTGCACAGGCCTGTGCCTTGCACAGCCTTGGGCCCCCATAGCTCTGTTGTGGTGGTGTCACTTGCCAAGGCCACGTTTCTGGACGCAGAACCAGAGCTTGGCCTCTTCCCTGAGCCACAAGGCTTCAATGCCAAAAAGGCTGTCTTCTCGCTCCCAACTCTTCCCCCAGAGAGTATGGGATGCACGCCAGGACAGAGGGTGGTGGCGGGTGCTGTGCCTCAAGGGTCTGAGAGTGCTCTGACTGCGAAATACGACCATGCGCACAGCTGAAGCCAGCACATGTGATGTTGGTCTCTATGGGGTCACGCCAGACTCTTGCAGTCGGAGAGCACAGTGAGCCAAGTGAATTGACTTGGAGTGCGCCTGGCGCGTCAGCCGCAGGCAGGTTTTTTTCATGCCATATTTGTGTTGCTCTGACAAAACATCTGAGGCTGGGAACTTGTACAGCCTGCTTTTTAAAAATAACAGCTTGCTCTCATAGGAACCAACCTGGGTCTCTAGTAACTGCCTTGGCTGCTCTCTGGTCTGTGTCTCCAGTGACAAGACACCTTCCCCGGGCTCGCCCTCTTGAGTATGTCCCTCCCTGGACATACTCAAGCTCCATCCAGGCCCTCGCCCAGGCTCACGTCGTCTTTCCACCCCCACTGTCCTGACTGACACGGGACCATCCTGTGGCCTTGGCTTTGGTGGCCTGGCTGGGCCACATGGGTGCTGTCAGAGCTGAGGCTCAGCATGGCTTATGGAGGACAGTGAAGGGCAGCACACAGAATGGGGCAGGTCACCATGTGTACCAGCCTGGGGAAGTGGCTCCTGGACACACCAGCACCCCATGTCTGCCATGAAGGAGCAGTCTTTGCCTTGGCCCCAAGAACATATTCTAGGCAGAAGGCAAGGAGGCTCCTTTCCCATTCGCCGGACCTGCCTTTTCCTCTGGTAGTGCTGGAAGGGGTTGCAGGCCTGGGGCCCAACCGTGGGACAGCTTCGTCTTGGGGTCCTTGATGGGCTCAACACCAGTGAGCCTGCACTGCTCCTCTGTCCCACCTTGAGTGGTGAAAGTGACTGGATGAGCTGCATCTGCTGGAGTTGCGAAAATTCAGACTCAGTAATAAAGTTACAAAGGGCTGGGATGAAATAATCATAATGAGCTTCTTTTAATAAAACTCACCAGTGGGACTCTGCACTGATGGCCCCCATGGGGCCGAGCCTGCTTTCTGCTTCTCAGAGCCTCCAGAGTCTGCCTGCTGCCAAACAGGGCTTCTTGTTGTGTCCTGATTATGCTTCCACATAAACATATTTTAACTTAATGATCATCTTTAGAGGAATGTGTAGTCCCAGTGACTGTCTCTTGGTAGTTATCAAATGGTGGGGTGATCTTTATCCAGATGCCTCTCTCTGGGTTGGGACTCAGTGAGTGCTCTGTGAGGCTGCTGGTACCAAGATTTTGGTCTCCCTTCCCCTGACCAGCGGTCCCTGCGGGGCCTGGTGGGGGCTGTCAGCTGAAGGAACTGCTCTGGGTCTTTGCTAACATCACAGCTTTTGTCCAGTCCAGTAAGCTTCACTCTCCCCTTCATAAGCCAATAAACTACCACTGCAGGGCAGTTTTAAGAATTTAAGCTTCAAAGATTCTGAGCCTGAGAGTGGGGAGAACAATTTGTTCTCATCCACAGGGTTGACGGTTGGCGCAGCAGCATGGTGCTTCTGTCTGTGGTGCTTCTGTCTCTATGGTGCCTCATCAAGCCTGCCCACCCACCCATCAGTCCTGCACAGCCAGAGGAGACCCAGAGGGCTCAAGATGGCTCTCAGGAAAGGGATAGTCAAGGAGGAGAAGAGAAAGAACACTAGACTGGGGCCCAAAGCTTGCCTAATACCAAACAAAAAATATTTAGCAAATTTTCTTTTAGTACTTCTGTGAATTTGTTCTGATTGTCCCAGATCACTGGTTGCACTGTCTACCTTGCGTTACTGTGACAGGATACCCGAGGCAGCTAACTTTACAGAAGAAAGGGTTTATTTAGCGCATTTTTTGGCAGGGCAAGGGCATCATGCTGGCACAGGCTCAGCTCTCAGCAGTGTCACTGTAGACAGCCAATGTAGGAGTCCCTGCACAGAAAGCAGGTGATCATGTCTTGCACCAGTGGCAGAGATTCTTTTGAGAATGGGTGGGATGAGGCTTGATCCTTTAAAAATAATCCCCTTAAGGGCACTCAAGAGATCACAAGAGAAAATGGACCACACCCCCAGTGACCTAAGAACATCCTGCTAGACCCCACCTCCCACCACACTATCCTGGGGACCTCCCTATAATCACAGTGGACCTGTGGAGGATGCTGAGGCCACACTCAACTTCCTCCCCCATGATCCACCGCCACTTGTTCTTGCCTGCAGGGTGAGGTCAGAGTTCCATCTCTTCCTCTTTCATCTAACCAGGTGTCGTAACATCATACAAACACAACTTGCCCTTTTCCCTGTCCACTTCTCCTGCAGTGAGCACCATTCCAAGGTAACCTGGGGGTATCCTTTCGTTAGTGTGTGTTTTTGCAGACTGAGTGTTGCTGCTCAAATTTGTATTGTGGATCAATATGAATTGCGCTATACCTCCCTCTCATTCTGGCTCTGACCTACTGCATGTGGCACTTTGTTTTAAAGACCCATCCATCCCTGTGCACTGCAGATGTCTAACCTCTGCTGTGTGGTACACCCACGACCCTCACCTCTTGTCTTGCAGCCACCCATGCAATCCTGCAATAACAGTCCTAGGAACCTCCTTATAGACCTGTGCAAGCTTGGTCAGCTGCTGGCCCAGTTCAGGGCAGCAAAAAATGGCCCAGAGGACAAGGCTTGGTTTGAGGAGTGATTGGGGATGGGGGTGTCGCTCAGTGGTATTGCACATGCTTAGTATGCATTCTGCTTCTGAGTGTGCCGTGGCTCCCTTCACCTCTGGGGAGAAAAGCTGAAGGCTGTGAGTGGTGTGTGTGTCCTCAGCACAGCAGGAGGGGGCGGTCCTCCGGAGCACAGGGTCAGCACTGGCAGGGAGTGTTGAGGACCTTGCCCCACTCTCCTGGGCCCTCACCCTAGGGTTAGAACAGTGGCCCCATTTGTGCGGTCCTGGTGATGACAGTCCCCTCCAGGTGGCAGGCTGTGCGTCTCAGCTACCCCTACCCCTGGGGCAGAGCTGTCAGGCAGAGACCAGTTGTCATCTCTGAGGGATTCCTCTGTCATTTCTTCTACTGAGTTACCCATTTCTGTAACTTTTTCTCGGTCCTCTTTCTTGTTTTGATGGAGCACATCTATGAGTAACTTTTCAGAAGAGTTGCTTGAAAGGTGAATGTTCTGAGAACTTAAATGTCTGGAAGTGTCTCTCCTCTGCTTTCATACTTGGTTGAGAATTTGTCTGGGTACAAAATTACGGTTGGGAGATCATTTTCCTGCAGGTGGTTAAGGGCTCTGCTCTACTTTTCCCAGCTTCTAATGCTGGTTTTGTGAAACCAAAGCCGTTCTGATCCCAGTCCTTTGCACAGGACTCTTCTGTAATCTGCTTATTCCCTCTGCTTCCGTACAGATGCTTGTGGACTCTTCTCTGTTCTGAAATCTCAGCATGACGTAGGTCTGTTTTCCTCTGCTGTGTGGGTGACTAGCTAGACCCTTTCAATCTGGGAATGCCTTCCAGTTATGGGAAGTTTTCTTGCACTGTTTTAGTAGAAATTTCCCTTCTCTTCCTCTTTTGTCTGCATAGAGCTTCTCTTATCTGGATGACATACTTTGGGTCAGGTGCTCTGATTTCCTTATCTCCTACCCTCATCTTACATGTCTCCAGCTCATTGTTTCACTTTCTGAGAGCTCTTCCAGCTTCCTATCGCTTCTGCCAACACGTTTGTGATTCAGAGAACCCTTTCACCACTCTCCTCCTGCTCTAAGTTGGTGGCTCTCAGAGGGCGCTAATGACAGGTTTCCACTTTCTTGTCTCTGTTTTCCCCCTTTGGTTGTTTTTTGTCACCGTGCCCTCCTTCTGCAGTGCTGGAGGCTTGAGCAGAGAACTTGTGATCTTGGCTGGTGGCTCCTGGGTGAGGGTGGGCACTGGAATGGAAGCCCAGGGCGGACTTCTGTGTGAGGTAGACACTGCTCTTTGGCCTCTGGTTGGTGAGGTTACCTGGAGAAGACCCTCCAGCCTCCTGCTGGGTTGGTGTGGCATTCTGGGGAGGGACTGGGGGCAGTGGCTGGGGTCTCAGCATTCTCCGGTCATCCCTGTCCACTACAGTGTATTTCCCCACCACTACCCGTGCTGCCTATATCCCACAGACTTGGTTCCACCTTTCCAAGAAAGAAGGAGGCTCCTGACCAGGGACAGTGCAGAAGCGACCACAGGGTGTGGGGAGGGCGTTTGGCATTAACTTGCAGCTCCTACTTGCTTCAGCCCCACTGCACCCTCCCAGCTGGGTGGGACCTGACGCACCAGTCTCGAGCCTTTGACACTCTCTTCCCTGCCAGTGTGGAGTTCAGCTTTCTCGAACCTGGTGCATCCCATGAGAAATTGCTGCTTTCCAGCCTCCTGCTGTGCTACTGTGCCCTCCCCCTCTGCTCTGCCTGACCTCTGAGAAGAAAATCCCTTGACTACAGCTGTAAGGGGATCCAGCAAGAGCTAACTGGGCTGTGTGTGTTGGATCTGTGGCTTTTACCCGGAGCTCTCCTGTATGCCTCACCTGGCTTTGGGCATTTCATTCAGTTCCACTGTTCTGTTCTCTCACAGCACTGGCCCTGTTGTGGTCTAATTAATGTTATTGTGTAATATGTTCTGTTTGAAAGATGGGTGCTCCTTAATTATTATTCTTGTTGGTGTTTTTCTGGATATTCTTTTGTGTGTTATGTTCCAGGTGAATTGTAGAATTGCTTTATTGGAATTTAACAATTATTTGATGGTGATTATACTAAATTTACAGACTGATTTGGAAGGGAATCGTTTCCAGTATAAGATTGTGTCGTTAAATCTGTTTACTAGGATCCCTTTTGTGTTTGGGGCAGTTTTAAGCTGTATTACTTTTTTGGATAGTCTTTATTTTGTTACTTTTTATTTATTCCTAGGTATTTTGGGGATTTGTTGCTATAGAAAAGCCGCTTTTCTCCACCCTGTTTTCTTGCTGGCTTTCACTATGTACAAGAAAGGTATTGATCTTTATGTATTCATTTTGTGTAAGATGAGAAGTGTCTATTCCTGGGAGGTTTGGTAAAACATTTCTATAAAAGCTTGTAGGTTTTCCTCTGACTACTTTTTTCCAGTTTCTTCTAAAGTTATTTGTTTCTTTAGATTTTTTATGTGGATTAACAATTGGAATTTATATTTTCTATCTACAGTAGGCTTGTCAGAACTTTGTTGTTAATTTCTGGCATTTAGAGTTTTGAGGGTTTCCTTTTTATGGTTATTTCTAATCTGGGCCTCAGTGATTTTAGACACAATTTTTGGGTTTCCTTTGCCTGCTAATGTGTGGCCAAATTTAGAACCTATTCCATACATGCTTGAAAAAGGCATGCTTTCTGGTTTGGGGCTTTAGACACTAGACTGTCTGCATAATTCAAATTCAAGCTGCTTACACCCTTACTTAATGTTTTATCTAATCCATTATTGGGTTCTGGAATAAATGTATTAATGTGCCCAGATAACTAGCTGGTCCACCTCTGCAGTCACTGCAGAAAGTTCTGGAGCATCACGTTTCCTCTCTCTTACAACTTCTTAGTGAATTCTTTGTCTTAGCTGGCTGTCCCCTTGAATGCATTGGGTTATATTTTGTCTCATGAATATTATTGCCATGCCTGATTGTTTTTTACTATTATATGGTTTGGGTTTCTTCTCCCACTCTGTTTCAGCTCCTCCTGGTCATTCTGTTTTAGTTACTCCTTTGCAAGTGATTTACAGCCACGTTGTGATCCAGCTCATGTTCCTCAGTCCGTTACCGTGCTGTGCTCCCCTTCCGCCTCTTCCCCTGCCAGGCCTTTTTGGTTCTGCCTGTGCCTCCCTCTCCCACCAGAGCAGCTTCCAGAGAACCCTGGCCTTCCCCACTGGGCCCTGTATCACAGTGACTGCTAGCCATGGCACCTGCCCTTCACAGCCCTGTGGAGCTGTAGGGGAGCTGGGGACACTGAGGCACGCCTGACCCCACTGCTGCTGTCCTCCAAGGGCCTTCATCCAAGGGAGGGGAGGCAGTTAATGCACAAGCAACTTCACGAGCAAGATTGGACCTGAACACAGATACCCATTATGTTCAGGGAGGGAGTGGGATACTCTCAGGAAGTATTCGGGGCTCTTTCAATTTAGGATAAAGTGAGGAGGAGATATTTCACCTGGCACCTGAAGGTGAGAGAAATGAGGGAAGTCACTCCATGGGGAGGGGACAGCAGAGTCTTCCCTTGTTAATGACTAGGGCACTCCTGCAGGCTCCAAGCACCCCATCCTACTCCTGTGGTTCCCAGAGGTGTTCAGTGAGAGCTGTGGGGGAGGCACGTGGTGACTGACCTCCCATCATCATCACAAAACACCTGAGATAACAACTCAGAAGGAGGAAGGTTTGTTTTGATTCACAGTTCCTGAGGGTTCATTTCACTGTCACTTGGCTCTGTTGCTTTAGGCCCCTGAGGCTCAGTATGTCATGGTGGGAGCCTGTGGTGGAGAAGGAGTGGGAAGCAAAGAGAGAGAAGGAGGGGCTTTCCCCAGAAGAGAGTGGGATGGGGTAGGATCCCCATAACTGCAAGGCCACGCCCCCAAGGACCCATTTCCTCCCACCAGGCCATGCCTCCTAAGACTCCATCTCTTCCAGCAGTGTCACAGGCTGCCAGCCGAGCTCTGAGGATGCATAAGATCAAAATACAGCAAGGATAAAACACATCCTTGTCCTGCAGCAGTTATGAGCCCAGTGCAGGAGGGAGGTAGTGGGCATCCAGCACTGGGGGATGTGGGCTGCTTTTCTTCTGGGCCTTTGGGGGTCTGGGGGGGGCCTCCTGGGGGCTGCCTTTGGGTAGGTGCAGCAGCAGCAGGAAGAGCATTCCAGGTAAAGAGATAGCTCAGCAGAGATGGTGCATATCCTCTGCAGAGGGGCCAGGAAATACCCAGGAGTCTTTGACACAAGGGGGCAGCCCCTCTGTGTGGTGCTTCTGAGTTAGAGTCCTACCCCTGGCTTTTCCAGGCTAAATGTGCTATTTTCTATCATTTTCTGCTTTTGCTACACCAGAGTTTGTGTTAGTGATGTACAATGGCTGTTCTGGGCCAGATTAAAGACAGGAATAACACTCACAGTTTACTATGGTGTAATGATTAATTCATTGTGTCAACTTGAGAAGTTTAGAGGTTTAACCAAGTGACTCAGCAGAGGGCCAACATCCTCACTTTGTAAACATCCTCATCCCGAGCAAGAGGAGGGCACAGAGGTGGTGTTAGTGCTACACCCACCCTGGGGGTGGACAGCTTACAGTATAAGGGAGGGAAAGAGGCTTGTCTCCCCCTCTTTCTGCTCCTGTGACTTTTGCTGTCTTTTGCCCCATTGAATAGTTGCCTCTGTGCCATGTGCCATGTGCCACTCTGCCTTAGAGCCAACAGATTATGGACTGAAACCTCCACAGACTGTGAGCTAAATAATCCTTTCCTTCCTTAATTTGGGGCATCAGGTGTTTTGTCTCAGCAGAGAGAAAAGTAGGGCGCGAAGAGTCTCACTGCAGTGTCCCACTATTTCCAAATAAGTGTCATTATTTTTTGGGGGGAAAACCCAGCATTGGATCCTGGCCTGTATGCAGGTCCTGGCTCCTCCCTGCAATGTGGTTTGACAGCGTCACTTAACCTTCTGCCCCCTGGTTCTTTACCACTTGCCTTAGTACATCTGCGTTGCTATAACAAAGTACCTGATGCCAAGTGATATGTAAGGAGAAGAGATTCTTTTTGCTCACCACCATGGTGGCCTCAAAGTTCAGATAGCACGGTGTGGCCACCTGGGCAAGGGGCCCTGGCCATGTCACGTTGTGGCAGGTGGCACCATGATGGCAGGGCACAGATAGGAAGGCAAGGTCACCTGGCAGGAAAGGGAACAAGGGACAGGAGAGAGACCAGGTCACTCTCATAAAAAGTCGTTTTTGAGGAATTGATCTAGTCCATGAGACCCACCATTCTCTGAGCAGGGTTAACCCCCACGAGGGCCGCTACCTTCCCACTGCCAGCATAGGCTGCTTGGGCTTCCCATCATCTTGGTAGTGTTCTGCTGGGGGCCAGGCTCCCTGCTCCCAGGCCTTTGGGGGACAAGCCACACCCAGACCATAGCATCATCGCTAGAATGGGGATAACAGCAAGATGTCCAGGAGCCATGCACATGCCCCTGTCCCCAAGACCTGGGTGCCCAGCAGCTGCTCCCAGAATGCCAGTAGGCAGCGCCCTTTGCTGGAGAGGCCTGGAGAGGAGCTTGGCTGCTGGACCCACCCACCAGACTCTGGGCCTCCCCGGACAGTTCTGCTTTCCCCATCCTCTTCTCTCTGTCTGTTGATTGAATCTTTGACAGAGCCTTTCCTCTCCAATCTAGAGACTCTAAGACTGGAGCTGATTCGTGGATACACTTCCTGCTATGTCACCCTTTGCCTAGTACCTGAGGAGAGGGCACTGTAGCTGCCGTCTAGAAGGTCCTCCAGCATTGGGAGGACCAGCAGCTAAGCACCTCTTTGGCCACCCACTTAGAAAGGGATCCTATGACAGACACTGTCCCGTAGGGGAGTCTCAGCCCCACAGGGTGTGGTTGCTGGGATCTTGGCTTTCTCCACCTTCACCAGCCCTATCTGGGGGATCAGCGACGGCCCCTTGTTGAGGGGGCTGCACACAGGGGAGTGAGGTAGGGCCGCAGCACTTGCCTCCCTCAGCAGCAGGTGGGCACTGCTGACAGCTCGTTATCCCACCTGGCCAGTAATGGGGGCACCATGGGATGGGCCAGAGGGCCGCATGAGCCCTGGATCCCTGTGCAGAGCTTGTGGGAGCTCCCAGGGAGGAGTAGGGAGTGGCAAAGAGTCCGGAAGGGCCCCGGGCCGGCAACCTTGCATGCATGGGAAGGCGTGGGAGGCCACAGCTGACGTCAAATGGGCCACTGGGAAGTCAAGCCCAAACCGTGCAGGAGCTCCCAGCACGAGAAATGCCTGTGGGGCACGGGCCTGCTGGGACCAAGGTCAGCCTGGGCTTTGGGATCAAGCTCACCATGGCTCCCATGACTGATGAGGGGATACCTCAGCCTGGCTGTCCAGTCCTAGTGAGACAGAAGGGCAGGAAGACAGCTGGGTGGAGATTCACGTAGCCCCCGGCCTGGGGCCCAGCCAACCCCTCCTGACCTTGGGGCCACTCCCCATGTCCTGTGTAAGACTGAGGCTCTCGGGAGCCAAGCGGCCTGGTGGGGTCCCCTGCTAGTGGACCCCAGAGAGACTTTCCTGTCCCCACTTGCCTTGTCCTTGGGTTTTGAGGCTTCTCTGCAGGAGCCGGGCCTCAGGGCGGGGAGTGTCTAGAGTGTGATGCTCGAACAGTCCCGGCGAGAATGAGGACGGCAGTGATAATAATTACGCTGGAGGTGAGACTGATGTTTCTGTAGCACCTCAGGAAACGCTGCTGTCGTGAGTGCCCTGTGACACTCCACTACAGCTGCCTGCCGGGCAGAGCAGCCCAGGACCCACCCTGGACCCGTCTTGGTCCGACTCAGCCCCACATGCTCCCAGGGGCCTGTCTGGAGGGGTGGCTGGGGGCAGGAGGGCAGGAGCGCAGCATGCTGTGGCCTCGTGACCTGGGCCCTGTGTGTTCTGTGTCCAGACGTGGCCCTCGAGTCACAGCTCTGGGTTGCCCCAGGGTGGTATCTCTCCTGATTCCTCAAGAGCACCTGGATGTTCTAGGCTGTTTTTTACAGGACATTTCCCAGTTATCAAGGCTGACCCACCAATAATGTGTTCCTAAAATGCTGTGTGCCCTAACGAGCCCTCTGCAGTCTGCTCCTGCCCCAAGGGAGCCGCGTGCGTAGGACCCTGAGCTTGACAGGGGCAGAAGGGAATGTCCACCCTCTTCCCCGGGGAGGGTTTTGCTGTGGAAATTACCATCTTTCTGTTTCCCAAGGTGCTTCTGAAGGTGAGCTGTCCCTGCTTGTTGGAGATGCAAAAAAATAAATGTATAAAAATAGAGTAGCGATTCCTCAGTTCCTCTGTAGGCTTGAAGTCCCCAGCGCCTCCTCTTGGAGCAGCAGGGAGGCCTTGAATTGGAGCCAGGCTGCTGAGCATAGTGCTCGGCTCTGCTGGCCACTGCCTGCTGGCCAGCCCTGTCCCCAGAGAGCCTCAGGCACTGCCACGCATGTGGCACTGCCTGTGCGTGCATTGCCTGTACAGTGTGCACGTGTGTGTGTGCGTGTGTGGATGGGGGTTCCCGACCTGAGGACCCAGAAGATGCAGTGACCCAGGCAGCTGCCAGGCCTGGCCCTAGCTTTCTCCCTGGCTTGGCCAGGGCCGCACTCTGCTTCTCGCCTCCCCCTGTATCTCCCTGACAGCCCTGTTGCCAGCTTGAGCCTTCACCCTGTCAGTTTTCCTTGTCTTAGTGGACAGCAGGATGAGGAGAGAGCTTCTGGCAGGGTCTGCCACGCTGGGTCCCACCGTCTGCTTGTTTGTAAAGTGGGGACAGTACGTTGTCCTGAAGATGCTTGTCATCTGCCCTGCATGAGACGTGATAAGGTGATGCCACAGCTGTGCAGATGGTGGAGATGCCACCCTGGGTGGTACAGTGGAGCCCTGCAGGGTCCACTCTCCAGGATAGTCGCTGCCCTGGCCAGGTGCGACCCCCGGGTGAGGTTGATTCCAGAGCAAACCTGGGGGAGCCCGCCTGAGGGGTCATGTTGGGCCCAGCATAGTGCTTCAGCAGGGTGGGGTGGGCACAGCTCACCAGATCAGGAAGGCAGTGGGCACCAGAGGTCCCAGGCAAGGGAGGCAAGCTGTGACCCCTTCAGTGGAGCACTGAGCAGGTGATGGGCAGGGCCAGGGCCAAGGTAGCGCGGGGACTCCTGGTGCCTGGGTGGGCCCTGTTTTCCCAGGGAAGACAGGGCAGCGACATGCATGAGCCTTGTCCTCGCCCATGCTGGGTGCCAGCCTGGCTCCCTAGTGGCTGTCCTCATGCTGGGCAGAGTCTCCCAGTTTCAAGAGCACCCCTGGCTCCTGCTGGAAGCGGTGGGCTGGCGCGGCACATCCCCTGCCCACTCTGGAGCTGTCCTGTGATGGGGACAGCACTGCCCTGATCCAGGGCATCTTGAGTTCTCACCATTACCCCAGCTGGCCTGTGCTAGTGATAGCGACACGCATGTGTTTGGGCTCTGCTACACACACATCAGATCCTGCTCACTGCAGACCCGTCCTCCTCTCCCCTCCAATCTCCCCCCCTCGCATGTCTCCCACGAGCTGTCCTTTATCTTGCTCTTTAAATTATTTATATTTTGGATTTCTCACATGAGAGAAACCATGTGACATTTAACCTTCTGTGTCCGATCTATTTCTCTTCACATTATGGTCCCAAGATCCCTCCATTTTCCTACAAATGACTCGAGTTTGACCCTCGTGGCTGCGTGTGTGTACCAAATCCGCGCCGTGCATTCATCGGCACGTGGACACCTCGGCTGTTTCCTCGATGCAGCGCCCGCTGGAGACGCGGGTGTGCGCCATCACTGTAACTGACAGGAGGACCTGAGCTCTTTAGGGACCATACCCGGAGAGGAACCACTGGTCGAGTGGGATTTTTAGGTTTCGTTTTCTGAGAACTCTGCAAGCTGATTTGCACAGTGGGTGCACTGGTTTTCACTTTTGCCAACAGTGTAGATTCCCCCACCAGCACGGTCGGTTCTGAGTTCTGGATCACAGCCGTGAGATCGTCAGCACTGGCCCTGCTGGTGCTGGGGTGCACTGGGTGGGCTCTTGCGAGCCGCCACGCTGTGCTCCTAGACTGCCGCTGCTGCTGATCCGCTCCTCTTCCTCCAGGGGCCTCCGCAGATAGCCTGGACAGCCTCAGCCGGGCCCTGGGCGTCCTGGAGGAGACAGTGAACTGCACCCGCCGAAGGGTGCGCAGGCACACTGCGGACGACGACTACAACATTGAGGTACTGCTGGGCGTGGACGACTCTGTGGTCCAGTTCCACGGGAAGGAGCACGTGCAGAAGTACCTGCTGACGCTCATGAACATCGTGAGTGGGGTGGGGCTCGTGGGTGGGGCGTCGGATGGGGCGGGGCCTCGGGCAGGGCGTCAGATGGGGCGGGGCTTTGCGGGTCCAGGGGCGGGGCTTGTCTGAGTGAGGCACAGGTAGGCAAGGTCCCCTGCCCTCTAGATGGGGAGCGGGCTGGATGAGAACGCACTGGGGTCCTGCTTCCCTCCTCATCAACAGCAAGATATGTGATCCCCCTTTGCACAGGAAAATGAACATTGGTCGTCTGCCCCGTTCATCGCAGACCCCCTTCTCACGTTTGCTGCGCGCTCCCGGCCAGCGCCTGGAGCCCCAGTGTTTAGACCCCGCCAACTCACTCCCTGCCAGGCCTGTCTCCAGAGTTTCCTCCTGCAAACCGGAAAAATAGCACTTCTAATTTATTAAAATAGTCTATACTTAACACTGAAGATATATTATTTGTGCTATGAATGCAGAACAGATTCGTGTAGGTCTATTCGTGTTTCCTCCCAGCAAGTTCTGCCCACTGCCTCACTGTAATGACGGCGCAGCATTGCACCCTGAGACTTACTCCGCTTGCTATTTCTGTGACACGTTCACACAGCAAAGCTCGTCTCACTTGCAGAGGTCAAACATGCCACCAGCTGCATCACACTGTCACTCATCCTTAATTGTCTCCTGAAACTGTGGTCCTAAAAGTGGTACCCCGGTCGGAGAGTCACGTGGAAGGTTTTCTGCTCCGGCCGTGTCTGCTGGTGCTCCTCAGGCAAAGGTCTATCTCCCCCTCCAACGCTGTCAGTCCTCTGCAGCTGTGGTGGTTTGATAGTTACAACTGGGACTTTCAAAATGTGGTATGTTGAATTTATTGGATGGTAACGACATTTTCAAATATATGTATATTTAAATCTATTTTTTTTAGTAAATGACCCATTCCAGTCCCTTTTTCTTCTTTAGTCTTCTTAAAGTAGAATATTTATTCTGTTTTAGCCTCTTTCCTGTTTATCTAAAGAGTCTTC
The DNA here is from genome assembly GCA_004027595.1 of Dinomys branickii. Taxonomy (NCBI): domain Eukaryota; kingdom Metazoa; phylum Chordata; class Mammalia; order Rodentia; family Dinomyidae; genus Dinomys; species Dinomys branickii. The sequence continues at coordinate 17,354 of PVLD010011567.1, forward strand.
ATATCCACATAGGTTGACCTATGTCCTGTCACATGTGTGGGAAATAGTTCCCCGGTTTTATTGTGTGCCTTTTATTTTGTTCTGCTTGGGACGGTTTTTGATAACTTACATTTTTGTGTATAGTCAAATCTTAGGTGTTTCTTCCGAGGCTCTCCCTGGGGTGATGTGTGTGACACTTCATGACATCCCCAGAAGTTTATCTTTGGAGGCTTCACCCCGCTTGTTCCTGAAATTGAAGCCTAGCAGCAACAGCAGAGTTTTCCAAACTGTGGGGCTTCATTGATCCCTTGGCCATTCTTGTTACGCCTGTGTTTAGCCACAGCAACCCAGAGCATTTCCCAAAGTAAGAGGATGGATAGAAGTCAGAGGCTGAGGAGCAGACAGTAGAGAAACATTCCCGAGGAGGTGCAGTCACTTCCTCATTGCTTCGACAAAATATCTGACACACACAAGTTAAAGGAGGAAAGATTTATTTTGTAGTTTGTAGAAATTTCAGTCCATAGTTAGCTGGCGCCTAGGCTGGGCATCGTGGTAGAGGAGAAAGAGTCCATAGCAGAACAGGAAGGAAACAGTGGACCTGCCTCCTTTCCCTTTTATTTGTCCAGGCTGCAAGCCTATTTGTTGGTGCCACCTGCACCCAGAGTGGGGTTTCCCTCTTTAGTAAGCCCATAACCCACACCTAGAATTGTGCTAAACCCATCAGTGGATTAATCTAGTATCTCACACCCAGGATTCAGTTATCTCCCAGAAGTTCCACCAATAAGCACATGAGGCTTAGGGGGGACATCTAGATACAACCCACAAGGTGGAGTGTGAGTCAGCCAAAGGCCCAGGTTGTGATGCACAGGCTTCTCTTACACAGCACGTATTCGAAGGTAAAATGATGAGGTATTTTGGGATAGCAGCAGCAGAACATTAACCCAAAAATGCGGCATCCTTCATTTACCTGCCAACAGAGTTGCCAAACCTACAGGGGAAGCATAGGTCCTTGAGGCTGTACTTTCCAGCCCAGGGAACTCTGCCCTGTTCTCTGGCTGCATCTCACAACTCGCCTTGGGACACCTTCTCCACAACCCTTCCCCATCTCAGTTCATTCACATCCTACATCTTGGAATCATATCCCAAAGCTATCTCCAATCCCAGCTCTGTGCTTTGATATAGAAAGCTGCACCCAACAGAGTGCTGCGCGTGCGAGACCACGACCAAGCTAAGAGGCTGTGACAGTGTCCTATTGCTGGTGTATATCAGTTTCTGTCTGGGGTGACGGGTCCCAAGAATGAGGTGCTGTAGATGAAAAGAAAACCAAGAGAGACACAGTTATGGGATTGGGGGCTGCAGCCTCCAGGACTGAGGCCTCAATTACAATCTGCTTTAGCCTTTCATTGGGGTACAAACAAGGCAGCAACAGGGCAAATGGGAGGAATCATTAACAGGATTGCCAGGGCAGTACAACTCAATTATCACAGGAATGACGCCTGACTTAGTTAGCCGTCATGTCATCATTCCTTCGGGCGTATCTCAGCAAGGCCCCTAGTGTTGTCCCAGCGGCTTCCCACAGGGACACAGTCCTGCTATCATTCCCTTTTACACCAATGCTTTTGCTAGACTTCCTCCAGAATCAAACAATCATATGGCTTCGTCAGGACTGGAATCCAACATAGGTAATATAGTGAAAGGTGAACTATAGACTGTACTTCTCTACATCCTAGGAGGTCCTCTACACTGATTTTTTTCCTCTCCCACAGTTGTAGCCCTCAAGGTTGCTAGAAACCTAGATAAGGCCAGTATTCTTGAGCTCAGTGGCTGTTAGTTCAGTCAGAGAAGCTGGAAGTCCTTGGGGACTGTATTAGTCTGTTTTCTATTACTGTAATGAAATACCCAAGGCTGGGTACTTTATTAGTAAGGAAGTCTATTCAGTGCATAGTCTGGGTGTCCACTGGAACAGCCCTAGCATGGGCTCAGCCCTGGGGAGGGACATGGCAATGGCAAGAAAGCAGGGGAGAGGGAGAGATCACTTGTGGGCTGGGGAGAGAGGCCAGGGGGCCAGGCTTGCTTTGCTAGAGCCCCGCTCCCTCCTGGGAGAACTACCTCAATCCAGTACAAGGCCATGCCCCCATGACCTAAAGGCTTCACACAAAGCCCTGCCTCTTAGAGGTCCTGCCACCTCACACTGCCAGCCTGAGGGTGAGGCACAGTCTGTTGACTGGCCTCAGGGAGCCATCCTATGTGTTGCCCCTACTGTGCACATGAGGCCTTGGTTCCCTGAGGCTTGGACATTTATGTGTGGTCACAAACTTGATCTGCCAGCCCCTGGCCTCGCCTTAGCTTGCATAGTGGACACTGTGGCAGAGTGGGTCTGGACATGCCTTTGCAGTGGGCAGGGGTCCAGCTGCTCACACTGCTACACTAGGATGTGGCCCTATGTGGCACATTTTGAGTTACCGCACCAGACTCACCCAGGATCAGCTGGCTGGAGTTAGAGGTGCATGGGGGGAGGTGGTAGGGAACTGGAGAGGTTGTTATTATAATTCAACCTTTCTGGTGGGCGTGGGGAGATACGAAGTGCACTGGCAGACAGTTTTGTTGTGTGAATATACTGAATGTGGCCAAGCAGAGGGTACAGAGGGCCTCAAGGAAAGCAGCTCTTGGTGTGTGTGTTGGGGGCGGGGGTGCTGGGGATTGAGCCCAGGGCTTCTCACTAAGCTACACCCCCAGCCCTTTTTTAAAATTTTGAGACAGGGTCTTCCTCAGTTGCTCAGGATGGGCTCAAATTTGTGATCCTCCTGCCTCAGCCTCTCAGAGTTGTGGGAGTACAGGTGTGTGCCATCACATCCTGCCTGTGAGGCAGCCTCTTCAGTCAGGGTAAACAGGAGATGCGTGCAGCTCCTGGAGACATTGTGGACTGTTTTAGAGCAGACTTCTTTTACTAGTGGAAGTGCACTGTAAAGTGAGAAACATGTGGTGTGTGAATACCTAAATCAGATGTGTGTGCGTTATCATGATCAAGTACCAGGTAGTGAGTGCAGTCATTGGGCTACATCTCTGTAGGATGGCAGCTCGGCAGTGTGGTTACACCACCATCATCACAAAACATGGATCAGTGTGTGTTCTACCGCACTAGGATGGCTGCAGTGTGGAGGTGATGGTGACCACTGCTCTTCTGATGTCCAGCACACTAAAACATTCATTTTACATTAAATTTGGACACATCACTGCATAGAGGCAAAGTTTGCATGAAGTTGTCCAGATAATCTGGAGGTTCTCAAACAGGGTTGGCAAATTCCAACCCAAGAGCCAAATGTGGCCCTTTGGCTATTTTTGTAAATAAAGTTTTATTGGAACACAGCTATGCCCATTTATTTATGAATTGCCTACGTCTGCTTTTGTGCTAAAGTGACAAAATTGGAACAGAGATCATAGGACCTAGAAAGCTGAAAGTACACACTCTCTGGTGCTAAAGAAAGAGTTGCTGTCAGGCCTTTGAGAGACCTCCTTGCCTGAAGCCCACCTTGAGCTCTGGTCCAGCCCTTTACATTCGCATTAGCATCTGTATGCAGGCACATCTGGGGAGCAGTGAGCAAGGAGGGGCACACACCTTGGACTCTGGAGCTGCCTCATTCCCATCCTGCCTTTTACCTACCTGGCAAAGCACCCCTGTCCTGAACTTGTTCTCCTCGTCTTTAAACTGGGGACTCTGCTACCTCCCACACACTCTGAATTTCCAGGCAGACCTGACAGCCCTTGGCAGGAGGGGAGGGCCCCACAAACAAGCAGGCAGACAAGTTGTCTCCTGCCAGCCTCCATCTCCCTGCAGCTGGAGCGGCTGCTTCCTAAAGGCGTTGCAGTGACCTCATGCTTGAGTCGGACTCTACCCCGTTCCTGCTCAAACCCTAGCCCCTCCCGCCTCCACCCAACTTGATAGCTCAGAGGCTCTGTTAAAATCACTTTGGGGATTCTTTTTCAAGGATCGAATTAACAGACCTTAACAATCATTTAAGACAGCTGAGCGAGAGGGCAGATTTCTGGCCAAGCACAGCAGTCTCTCCCAGCTGTGTTAACTGTCTATGTTCTGGAACAATTCCTGACCCCTCCAAAGCACATCTTCTGCCGAAGACAGACACTCCTCAGCGTACAGATAATGTGGGGTCCACAGGCCTGACCTTTCCTTCTCTCAGCATGAGGACAGTCTCTGTACAGTATGTTCTTAAACAATTTCTCTTGAATGAATGATCTCTCAGAACTCAGGTATTTCTCATCTTTTCTTTTCTAACTTAATCTAGAAATTGGCCTTGACTTTTCAAAGCCTTGCCAGGGTTTGCAAACAATCAGAGGCATATGGGCTCAATTTCTTAGCAACTTTCAAGAATGCTGTGGCTGCATGGTTTGGGGAGTGGGCAGGGGCAGAGCAGGAATGTTTCTGCTGGCCGTAGAGGGGTTGCAGAATCGGCCAGCTAGGCAGGAGGTGTTGGCCCCGGGGCTGGTTCACACACCTCTTACTCTGCTTTCTGGGAAAGAGAAAAACATCTCCGAGGCTGGCTGCTAAAAGTTGGTTCCCTTAAATTAGTGATAGGCAGGCAGGCTCTCCAGACATTGGGCACACTTGAGCGTTCTTCTATATAATGTGGAACATTTTTTTCTATATAATATAGAAAATTTCTCAGTTTTCTATGTAATAAAACTGTAGCTCAGGGAAATACTGTGTCTTAAACAAGACTTCATGACTAAGCAGTGATATCTAAGTTTTTGTGACCCAGAAGTCCCCTGTATTCACTAATCTACATACAGTGATTCTCCTAAGCACTTTGATTCAAAGATGATTCCACCTGAAGAATGGGAGAGAGCTCAAATGTATCACTGGAAATGTGTATGGTGTTGTGGTAATTCAGGGTAGAAGAGCAGAAACAGCATCAGAACACATACTCTGCACTGAGTGTGTCAGTGGTCTGCTGGTGCCCTGGGTCACAGGCCTGTCTGTGTCACCATTTCTGTTCCTCATGCTTGTCCTGCCAGCTCAGAGCCTGGCTCTGGTGCCCTGGGAGACCCAGATGTCAGAGCCGCTGATGTGTGAGGTTTCATTCTGTCCCGGAGGAGGAGCCAGGTGGCTGTGGGCTGTGGGGAGTGGTGGCCCCCAGGGGCCAGGACCGCTCCCTCCCAAGATGTCCTTCTGAACATCTTGTCCTTCTGAACATTCTTGCCTGTGATCTCGGAGGAATAAGTAGGCCCATTGCTGCCAGGTCTTTAAAAAAACACAACAACAAAAATCTGGAAATCCAATTTTCATGGGAAATTTAATTATTTTTCAACATGGGCAACAAATTGAAATTATGAACCCATGCAGCATAGGTAAATGAGAGCACAGCTGCAGGGTAAGTCTGGCATGGAGGAAGCTGGAGTGTTCCTTCTGGACTAGAAGAAAGGAGTGATGCCTGCCCCGCTGTGTCCCATGATAAGGGCCAGTTAGTGCCACCTCCTGGAGCTGGACACCAAGAAGAGGAGGCCTCCTGGTGTCCTGGGCTGTCCCTGGCCACATCCAGTGCTCCCTCAGCCCCTACTCAATGCAGGGCTTCATCCTGCACGTTTGGGTACAGATATGGCCAAGGTGCACCCCCCGCTCCAGCTGCTCAGAGCAGGGGCACTGTGGGGCAGAGTGAAGGGGAAGAGGCACCCCAGTTAGCGGGCCTGCTGACCCACCAGGGAGGGACCGTTGTCCCTGCCCCAGCAGGGGCTGGGGAGGGACACACATGTATGTTGCTGCCTCCCAGTGCGTGCAGACCTGGTGAAGCATGGGCTGCGGGTGGTGAGGGTGGCTTGGCATCTACACGAGGAGACTGGACGTGAGCCTCGCATGCAGAAACACCGGTTCCGGCACTGCCAGCAAGGAGGCGCTGGCTTCACCTCTCTGCCACACACCAGCCCTGGAGCATCAAGGCTCAGAGTGTTTGGGTGAGGTGACCAGGGCATGGCGGGGGGCATTCATGTGGCACCGGAGGCCGGCCTCCCCTTGGACCACCCAGTACCAGTCCTCCCTTCCCTTCAGGCCAGGGGAACCAGGTCCCAGGACAGCACTGGCCTAGCAGGCTTTTGACGCTGTCTCCCTGGGGGATTCTCTTGGGCTCTCCTGGCTTCTCCCTCCACGGCACCCGCCTGTTTGCTGTTAGGTTGCCTCCCTGCCACTCCTGTGACTCAGCACGTGACAGAGTGCCAGTGCCCGACGCATGCCAGGAGGAGTTGACAACTGGCAGGGTTGTGCAGGGCAGTGGCCCTGTGTAGAGCTCGCCCTCTGGGGATGGCGCGGCAGACAGCCTAGGATGACAGGCACCGAGGCGGCGCGGTTCCCGCCATGGCTGGCACACCTGCCTGTCCCCCCCAACGCGCACGACACCCGTCTGCTGTGATGCCTGCTGACAGCGCAGGGCGCGGGGAGCCTGGGAGCTGCCTGTCCTTGGCCTCCTGTGGGAGCTGACGGTTGTCAAAGCTGGAGCGAGAGTCCCGCTGGACAGGGAGGGCCAGGCGCGGTCACTCCTCTGTGACAGCTCGTCTGGTGCAGGCTCCTGCGAGGTGACAGCCGAGCGTCCACAGTGCCCAGCAGCGCCCCTGCTGGAACTAAGAGGGGACGACAGAGGGTGTGCGGGTGCCGCCGGGGCGATGGCTCGGCCCCTGCTCACCTGTGCTTGGTCCTGACCGCCCTGGGCTGCCCCGCAGTCCCTCCCGACCCACGAGAGCACGCAGAACCCAGCCCCTGCCTTTTGTGTCTGGGTTCTCTGGGGAGCAGAATACTGCGTTCCAGGCACCTTGGAACACGCTGGTCGTCTCCTCCTCTGCCTGTTACCTTATGCAACGCTTTCAGAGGCTGATGCGGGCTGGTCTGGGGCCCAGACATTCCCACGCAGTGCCGAGCCCTGTACACGGTGCGGGCAGAGTTGCTGAGCCCCCTGAACAGAGATGCACGTGGTGCAGGGGCGCACGTCCGAGCAGGGTCGCGCTGCTCCCAGCTGTGTTCACCTTCTACACCCCGCACCCCTGCATGTTAGAAAGCACCCCAGTGATCCCACCTGGCAAACGGGCGCGCCCCGCGCAGGCCACGCTTGCAGTAAGCGCGTAGTGCGCATGCGGGGCGGTGCTGATCTCCATTCCCTGCTGTGGGCGCAGGGTTGGTGCTGGGCCAAGGTCCTTGGTCACAGGTCCTCACTGCCTCCGGGTCTATGCCTGCTCGCCAGGGTCTCTCCCTGCTTCTTCATGTGCTGACCTGTGGGTCCCAAAGGGCAGTGGAGAGGCCCCCTGGATCCTCTCCATTTGTTCTCTGCGGGTGGGCAAGGTCTGGCACGGGGCTCTTTACCCTGGCTGCTCAAGTGTGCCTGGCCACCTGGTACCAGTCCTGGTCCTTGACGAGCCATGCATTCTGCGGTCTCCCCAAGGTAACTTCCAGATACCTCGCCCACACACAGGCAGGGGCTTCTGGACCCACACCCTGTGAGGCCACCCCTCCATCTGCACCTGCCAGCTGCCTGTGTAGGAGCCACCCTGGGCTTGGACTCCCCTCTTGGGATGTAGCGTGTCTCAGGGCAAGTGGGGCCCGGGTCATTGTGGTCGGTCTGACACTAGGTGGGGGCGAGGCAGGGGCAAAGCTGGGAAGCCCTAGCCCTGGGCTGGGCCTGCCGCTCCTTGAAAACCTTGCCCCAACCTGCTTTCTCTTCTTCCATGACCCCCTAGGGACCGCTGCGCTCCTCTTGGTGGCTTCTGCTCAGTCTTTTTCCGAAGGTCAAAATCTGATCAAAACACAACGCACAGGTTGAAACCCCCAAGGGGTGAAGCTGAGGCGAGCCTGGGGCACAGGGGTGATGGGGGTGATTAAAGTGTGCCATGTGCATGCTCAAGTCTACCAAAGTGAGACCCTGCTCTGCATCGCCAGTGCGCCCTAATAACAATACAGGTCAAAGCTTAAAAAGTAGAACTGTAACTCTGAGGGCAATGGAAGAGTAGCATTTACAGAGAGAAAGGAAACTGGCCTGTTCTCAGGTGCCACCATGTGCCCGGCTGGAGCTGTGGCAGAGCGCCAGTCCCAGGGGACAGGTTGTGCCCTGTGGGCTCAGAGCCCAGCAGGGTGTGGTGGGCACAGGGCCGGCCAGGGCTGGGGTGCCCTCCCTGAAATGGGACTCCACACGGCACTGGGCCACTCGGTCAGGGAAGCCGGAGAGCTGGGCCGAGCGCCGGGAGGCAGGTTACAGGTGTCCCGCGGCTGCTGCCAGCAAGAACCACAGCCTGAGTTCAGCCTCCTCCCGGTGGTGGCTACTGAGGCCAAGAAGCCCCTGGGGCACCAGGCCTGACCTGCAGCCTCCACTGTGTGCTTGTCCATCCGTGGCTGCCCTTCCCTCTCTCTGATAAGCTGTTAGTCTGTGAGAAGCAAGTCAGCGAGGGGCAGTGTGGCTGTTGCAATCCCAGAGGCCGGCAGGGAGAGTTCCTGGTCTCGGTCACACTCACTGGTGGACCTGGGCACTGCAGCCCTCAGCTCTGGGAGATGAGTGTGGCCAAGCAGTGACTGGTCACAGGGGCCTCTCGTGGTGGCCAGGAGCAGAGCTGGGGTGGTCCCTGCAGACAAGTCCCAGGGGGCCACGGTTTGGGATACCAAGGAAACAGCTCACAGTCCTTGGCCCTCCTGTGACTGAGGACAACTTTGAGTCAGTCCTGTGTGCTGGGACTTTGTGGCACGGTGTAAGTGTATCACTGCCTTTGCTCCTCGGAGCACCGAGTGGCAGGAACTGTAATTACCTCCTTGTCACAGCTGGGGTAGCTGAGTCACGCAGCAGGCTTGGGGCAGATCCCGTGCTGGAACTGGTGTAGTGTGGAGTGGGGTCTCACCCACCTCTGCTCACAGCCCAGACTTAGGGCAGGGAGGGGGGCAGCTTCCACAGCTACCCCAGCATGGGAGATGAAGGCGTCCTTGTCTCCTGCGCTTCTGCCCAGTGTTGTGCTCAGCTGCACAGTGAGTCCTCCCTGACCCATGGCTGGGTTCTGGGCATTGGCCAGCTGCCTGGGGGCACCCGGACCTGCAGAGATGTCCACAGCCCCACAGACCGAGGGTCCGGGAGGGACAGGAGACAGCTCAGGAGGTGTCTTAGGGTGCACAGTCTTGCACTTGGTGCTGAAGGGGGGGCTGCTACACCCCCATTCTGTGCCATGTGACCTTAGTCATTCTGACCCTACCAGTTTGTACTCTGTGATAACTCGCCCCGCTCCCCCTTCTTCCCCCCTGCCTCGCTCCTTTCATTCCTCCCTCCCTCGCCTCTCTTGCCCTCCGTTTCCTCGCTCTCTCTCCCTTCCCCCTTCCTTCCTTCCTTTATCCTTCTTTCTTTTCTTTTTCTCTGTGGTCGTAGAGGCTGACCCCGGACCTTGCCCAGGCCACTGTGCCAGGAAAGGGTTCTTTCACTGAGCTGCCGCCTGATCCTTTGTGTTCTCTTCTGAGAAGGAGGTCTCATCAAGTCCCCCAGGCTGGCCTTGAATCTTGTGATCCTCTTGCCTCAGCCTCCAGAGTAGCTGGGATCACAGGTGTGTGCCACCATGCCTGGCATGATAGTTTGGTATCTATCATGCTGAGGGTATCCAGCCACGGTGAGGGTCTGCATTGCCTCCAAAGCATTTGTGGAGATCTGAGAGGGCACCAAAGAGGAGCAAAGGATGTTTAGTTCTGGGACAAAGCCAGGCCCCTGCACCCCGTTTGTGCATGGGGTGCACTGATGTAGACTTCCTCCTGGGGAGCCAGCAGCCCTCTCTGGGGCTCTGGCGGGCACGAGGCCCCTTCCAGGCACCCAGTGCAGTGGTCCAAGCCTGACTCTCAAGGGGCCAACAAAGGCCTGCTTTTCTCTGCTTATTCCTGGTGGTGAGTGGTGCACGATGACCTGAAAGCCTCGACTTGCAGCCCCTGCCTGTTCCCAGGGCTTTGCTAGGGTCCCCTGATCTTGCTGGGCCCAGCAGAAGAGACTTTTTCGGGAGGTGTGGGGGAAGGTCCCGCCCAGAACCTCTGCTCCTGGCCTCCAGCCCTCCCTGCTCTGTAGCCAGTGGGGCCTCAAGTCCCAGAACGGAGGGCCATTTTCTAGAACAGCGCCCCTTCCTCTCTTTGATGACGTCCTTGGAGCTGCCCCAGCCTGGCACCCACCCCAGCCCTCGCAGCCCCCTGGCTGGAAGTCTGCTGAGCAGAGGCGAACTTCTCCATTGTCATGCAGAGCCGCAGCCTTCCTTATTGTCTGTTCCAGAAGAAGCTTGGCCACGTCTGTGCATAAGCAGAAGGCTCATTGTAATGTCTTTCCCCAAGCCAGGAGCCCTTGGTCTCTCTGGAGCAGGGCTGCGGCTTTGAACATTTCCCCCAAGTTGTAAAGGTTCCAGGATCGATTTCTGAGGATTTCTCAGACTGAGCTCAAGGACGTTGTTGGGGTTGGGGCTTCCCCTCCTCCTGCAGCCTGGACACCAGAGGGCAGCTTTTCCCCTGGCTGGGCCTGAGGGCTGGAGGGGGAGGGACGCGGAGCTGGGAGCACAAGCCTGTGGGTCGCGACTTCCAGTTGTTCTTATCCTCCAAAGTGATTCATTCCTTCAGTCCTGGATCCAGTAACTTTACCTGGAGCAGACATCCTCCACAGCAAACGTGAAGGTCCTGTGTTGCAAACGAAAAGCCCTCTTTGCTGAACCCATAACAGGGACTGGGAGGGCCATGGGGAGTGAGGCTGGAAGGTGCAAAGGCCCGGCGGTCCAACAGCTCCCTGCCAGCAGGACTGTGAAGGGCAGCAGCGGCTGCTGCCAGCCAGTGTCAGGCGAGGCCTTCGGTGTGACTCCAGGTGCAGCCGGAGGGAAGTCCCTGGGTGGGGAGTGAATGCCTTTCTCTTCTGAGACGTACTTGTTACTATGCCTTTTTTCCCCACAAATTGCCCTTCCGCTAGCTAAAACGCTCAGGGTCTGCAGGGGGGATATGGGGATTGTGGGTGCGAGCCACTGCAGGCGGCAGGACTGTGGGCTCCGTGGGAGAAAGGGCTCACCCAGGCAGGGGGAGCACAGGAGCTGAGAGGGGCCCTGCTCCAGAGGCCCTGGGGGCCCGGGGGCCTCAGGCAGAGGACAGAAGAGGGTGGACCCGCTCCACGTGCTGGCCTCCAAGAAGCCCGGTACTGGACAGGGCGCAGGGCTGGGCAGTCCCCGCCGTCCACCCCCTCCTGGTTGGGGAGGAAGAGCTGTCTGGGGGTGGCCTCTGCCTCCTGCTGCTCCCTCTGCCCCACCTGTCAGCTCTGTCCGGGCAGAAGTGTGGCTGGGTCTCTGCGGAGAATGCGAGTGTCCCCGGGCCCAGATGGGCCCTGAAGACTTCAGGCCCAGCCTGGCTGGGGCCCCAGCACCTCACTCGATCTGCACGTGGCCTCCAAGGGCACAAGGCTCCAGGCCCTGGGTGCCATGGCGGTTTTGCCACCCACTGAAAGGCAGGTGAAGCCCTGGGTTTGTGGAGACAGGACTTCAAGCCCATGGGGCGCAGGGGCGCCGGGGACTCTGCCCACCTCACGTCCCCCCAGACTGCGTCCCAGCTGGCTCTGTTCTCATTGTATTCAGACAGAGGGCTCAGGTGCGGCTTGCAGTCTGGCTCTGCTATGCCAGCCCCCAGCCAGCCAGTCAGTGATCTCCAGGCGGGTGTGCCATGCAGGAGGGCAGCCTCCGGGGAAGATGGTGAGCAGGCGCCGTGACGCAGTCCCTGAGCCCAGCTTCCCACCCTACTCCCCTGCCCAGAGCGTCTCCCGCACAGCCACACCAGCTCCCGATCTGCCACTGCCCAGGTGCTCTGGCCCGTCCCAGGCTTCCAGAGGCCAGAGCCCAGGGCACCCAGCCCCAGCCACAGGCCGGCGTCTGGTCCCACGGGGGGAGGGTGACATGGCCACAGCTCCAGGGGCAGAGTCCCCTGAAGCACACCTCAGACCAGACCCCTTTGCAGCTGCCCCAGAGGCCCTGGGGGTACAGGGCGAGGGCTTCACGTAGTGCTTTGCCTTGGATGCTTCGAGAACAACTCCAGGGCTTTCTCTCTCCTGACTGCATTAGGTGGATTAATTCCATTTTTCGGCAGACATGAATGCACTCATGGGCCCTATGGTGTTGAGGGGGCAGGTGGTGGTGCTCCACCCATTCCACGTGACTGCACCCCTCACATGTTCCTCCTTTCTTCTCATCCCGGCCTCCAAACCCCAACATTGCCACAGTGTGACCCCTTCATTCTACTTTCACAAAGGACTCAGCATCCCCATCCTCCCCGCCTAGACTCCCATCCTCCGATTGCTCTTTGCACATTTGTAATCTTTCTCCTGACCTTCATGGTCCAGTCTCAGGGCCCCTCTGCCTCCTCCTCTTCTGGGGCCCTTTCTGCCCCTCCCCATCTGTACCTGGACTGTGCCTTGATGCTTCTGACCCCAGGACATTTGTACATGCTGCTCCCTCTGCAAGAGAAGCACCCCTGCTGCTGGGGTCCTCATTTCTGGTCCTCATTTCTACACTGTTGTGATATGCTGCACCCTTAGGAGAGGCCAGTCCCACTTGGCAGACTCTGCATTAATACACCCTCTGGTTCTGCAATGTTCCTTCAGAGCCCTTCTCAGCATCATTGTGGTTGTGAAGCCACTTTGCTTGCTTCTAAGTGCGACTCCACACATTCCCAAAATGGGTCTAGAAGGGCCCACCTTGGGCCAGAGGGAAGGGGCACCCAGGCCAGACCACACGGAGGCTCCAGGCCCAGTGTATGCTCAGCTCGGGTTGAGAAGTCCTGTGGAGAACCTAAAAGGACCCACTCACTGCAGGCCTGGGGTGAACATTCATGCACCAAAGTTCAAAAGTGGGAAAACATCTGGCCCTGAATCAAGGCCAGCAGTTTTCTGTAGCTGTTGGTTTCAAGCAGGAGCCTAAAATGGTATCTTTCTATGGTCTGTTGGCCATTTCAGAACTTTAGAAATGTAATGGTCAGTTCATTAGAAAGAAACAAATAACTAAATAAATTTTACAAGAGGACTTCAAGATGGCGACCAGGTAGGCAGCAGAGAGAGAACCTCCCGGAGGAATGTCACTCAGACAAAGGAATATAGGAATATAGCAACATGTGAAGGGCAGAAAGGAAAGAAGTGGGTATCCTGAACTCAGGAAGGATCTGAAATGGGAATTGAAGCCCTCAGAAAGACTAAGCAAAACCTTTTCTGGAGGAAAGGATCGGAGACCCCCCTGGTGCAGTCGGGGGAGAGGAAAAGGAGGAAGTCACCACTCCAAACACACCCTTGGCCCACACCCTCGTTCCGGCATTCGCAGCTTCAGCTTCGGAGACCCACGCTCATGGAAGCCTCCCAACTCGACCAGGGGAGAGCGTAGTTCCGAGAGCCGGTCCAGGGCTGGAGAGGGGAGGGTGCAGCCAGGAAAAGAGGCAATGGCAGTCAGGAGCAGTTGTCGAACCCAGTGTGAGAATGAGAAGTTAGGACAGCCACTGGGGCAGAGTCCCCACCCTGCAGCAACCTTCCTAATCAGCGCCTGGAGAGAATCAATGCAACTAGTACACAGCCCACCATGCCCGGCTCTGCACCTGCCTTGAGGCAGTGGTCCCCTGCCTCTCTGCTGGGTGAGTGGCTACCAGCGGAGAGTAGTGGGGAACCTCGGCAACAAGCCACGGTGGCTCCCAGGGATCTGGCCAAGAAGTGGATAGGGGCTCCAGCACCACAACGGGAGGGAGATGCAGATGGAGGTGGCTCGTGTGGCTCCATGCCCTTCTCACTCCAACATCAGGCAGGAAGCATGAGCTGGGTTGCTAGGACTCAGCTCCCATCCTGAACTCTCTCTGGGAGCACCTTGAGTCTCTGCAGCTTGAGCAAGCACCGCCTGTTCCTGGCAACAATGAGATGAATCCACGGTCTTCAGGACTCACCCCAAACTATTAATGTGAGCACCAAGAGGGTCTCCTTACAGCTTGCACATATGAACCTTGCATGAACTCATAGTGGCAAATTAGGTGAAAAGCAGCAGACCAGGAGTCTGTAAAACAACAACATACTCTATACAGCAGACCCGAGAAAATCCTCCAACTCTATTCTAGAACTAATCTTTAAACTCAGTTCATACCCCGAACTAACACAGTGAGAACGGGCCAGGGAGATTTCAAGCCCTTATACCAAGCATTGTAAGTTGGTCCAATGCCCAGCTGCAAGGGGTGGGGAACAGTAATACTGGAGATCGGGAGGAGGGAGAGGAGAAGAAAGGGCCTCCGGCATCGAGGCAATGGGACAGAGCTGAATGGGTCACCAAGGGTGCCCCAATAGGGTGCGCGCCCCAGGGCTGCTCTGCTGTGGGCCCCGCTGAGGGTGCCCCACAGACTGGACCCGCCCCCACCCATAGCATGGCGAAAGGGCGGAGCCCGGTGGTCTGCTGTGAGCATAGGTGCTTTCCCACCTCCGACCATGGCAGTTTGTATACACCGATGTATGTTATAGTATAGTCTGAGGCAGCTATATCTCTTTCTTTTTTTTTTTTTTTGCGGTACTGGGGATCGAACTCATGACCCTGCGCTTGCTAGGCAAGCGCTTATTCCACTGAGCTATATCCCCAGCCCCCAAGCTATATCTCTTCCCAAGGTGAGAGTCCAGGGGTATGGATAAACCCAGGAGTACAGTTATTATCACAGGGAAGATGACTGAGTGGTAGGGCAACAGAGATGAGGGAGGAGAAAATTGAATGATCAAATGGGCCATCATCTGTGTAACTGAGTGACAAATGTGAAGGTAGTACTATGTAGGACAGCATCCAGAGCTAATTCCCTTCTACGTTCTCTATAATTTTGTATTTCCTCAATCCTTTTTGTATTAACAGAAGTGAAGATAACTTTATATTATACAGCATCCAGTGGTAATTCCCTACTATCTTCTCTATAATTTGGTATTTCTTTTAATGTTTATGTGTTCACTAGTGTGAAGATAACATTATGTAATACAATATCCAGTGCTAATTCCCTACTATATTCTGTATGGTTTTGTATTTTTGGTATTGTTTATGGCTTATTCTGGTTCATATGCCTCCATTCTTTTGTCTTTAAAATAAAAAAAAAAAGTGGGAAAACAGAGCTCTCTTTAGCTCTTTGGTCTGAGGTCCCCGAGCCCCAGGATAGGTCCAAGAGCTCAGGCTCTTCCTGTTCAAAAGCCTTTGGAAGAATGGTCAGGTCAAGCCCTGCATTAGTCAGTTTTCCCTGACTGTGATAAAGAACCTGAGAGAATCAGCTTCTAAGGAGGAGAAGCATATTTTGGCTTATGGTTTTGGAGATTTCAGTTCATGGTTCCTGGCCCTGTCGCTTTGGGCCTGTGTTGAGGCTGAACATCACGGTGGGGAGCACGTGGTGGAGCAGAGTGGCCAGGAACCAGAGCGAGCAGGAGGAAGGAGCTAGGGACCCTTTCAGGCACACCCCATGACCGCACTGCCTCCCACTGGGCCCCGCCTCCTCCACCTCACCATAGCACCACAGGCTGGCAGTCAGGCCTTCAGCACATGGGACTTGGGAACAGTCAAGATCTAAACCATTGTAAGCCCTGACACTGGGCTTGGCTTGGTCTCCTCGGGCTGGGAAACAAGATCCTACAGGCAGTGCTTCAGACCACAGGAGGTCATCTCTCAGTTCTGGAGCCTGGGAATGCCAAGCTCAAGGTTGCCAGCCACTCTGCTGCATGCAGCTGGGAACAGGGCCTCACTGTCCAGCCTGCTTGCTTGGGGCATGCTGGGCCTCCTATGGGACTTTCTGGGGCTACCTTCCACTCACGTGGACCTCTCTCCTCTCCAACCTCAAGCAGCAGCTGGCCTCAAGCTGCCTGCTTTCCCTTCCTCTTTGGCTCGCAGGCTCTTCTGCCCTCTCCCTGCCTCTACCCCCTTCTTCAAGCACAAGTTCAAGGCTCAGGTGCAAGGGACTCGAGCAGAGCCCACAACCCTGAGTCGCCGGGGCCACCTGATCTCCCCCCTGCCCCACAGGACAGGAAGGCTATGGGGAAGGGAACCAAGTTATAATCCGAGGGTAGGCTGGGTGGGCAGGAGCTCCCACGGCAGGCTGTGAGCTGGGCTGTGGTGGCATCCACTGGGGACCCATGAGCTCCTTAGCTCTGCGCCCCCATGGGTGCAATCTTTATCCACAGCAACAGTGACGGTGGCCTGGGCTCCTGTCTCCCGGCCGTGCACGCTTCTCAGCTCATCCATCATGCTCTGATTTCCCTTGTTAATGCTCTGATTTTTTGGAGCGTCTTCCTGCTGTGGGTGATTTGCTACCTGTCTATGTGCAGCAATTACAGTTGCTCAGATACAGATTAAAAACGTCTGGGTGCAGCACACCCAGGGCCCCGGCCTGAGTAGGCGGAGAACTCTGGGAGGTGCAGCTTGGCTGTGTCTGCTCCCTGAAGGGGTCTGGTGTCCAGTCAGCAGCCCCTGGGTTTGGTCTGCACACAGGGCAGTGTGAGACTGGTCCATGCCTCCGGCTCAGTGATGGCTCCAGTGGATTTATTATTCTTTTGATGAAAATGTCTGAGGGCCTGCCTCATGCTTCTGTGCAGGGGGCGGGGCATGCAGGAGGAAAGTATAGAGTGGCCAGAGGCTAGTGGTGGAATGCTCAAGAGGCCAAGGCCACAGTGCTCTGTCAGGAGGCAGCAACTCCAAGGCTGGCTCAAGGAAGAAGAGGGCGTAGCCAGCCCATGAAGGAGGCAGCTTGAGGGGCTGTTCCCCACAGTGCTGTGTGGGCTGCAGGAAGGTGGGGAGGGTCCTGGGGGACAGTCTCCAGCAGCCCGAGCCGGGGCTGACATGACCTGTGTTTCTGGAAGGTCATCTGGCTGTGTGGTGGAGCAGGGAACCCCACCCCTATTTTGTGCTGTAGATCCTGTGACATCTGAGGAAGCCCCTGAGCCTGTGGACATCTGCTCAGAATAATGGTTTTAAATGCAAGATCAAAATACACAAGGAGAGTAGAAGCACACCAGTTTGGTATGCCCAAGGCCCTGGTTCATCCCCTAGAAATGCCCCTCCCCATTAAACAAACACAAAAATCTCAGAAGAGTAAAACACAAAGGAAGCCAACAATATGAACTGAGCCATCAAAACAGAAGCACCCACCTTTGGATGCAGCAAGCACTGTTCTTGAGACACTTGTTGGACTGTGTTGTTTAGGAAACAGTGGGGAGGGGAAAAGACCTGCATGAGTTCAGCAACTTCACTTCCCAAAGCCTTTGATCTGCACCTGGCGGGGCTGTGGACAGGGGCCCACGCAGCGGTGTGCAGAGCTGACACCACAGCCAGCGCAGCGACAAGGGGGAGGGGTACAGGACAGTCCCAGCTGCTCCCTCTCCCCCCAGGTGCAGTAACCCACATGGGTGGTGATGGCTGCAGGGTGGAGATGTGGGATGGGCACTGAGGTCACTTGATGATCCGGCTGGTGTAAAGTGACCAAGAGGGACTAGTGGGATGGGACCTAGGTTCTCACCTGGGGCCTGGGTGGGTATCGATGCCCTCTGCGCAGCCTATGGGCCTGGGATTTCCTCTGATGCCTCCCTGGTTGTCTTCCAGGTAAACGAGATCTACCACGACGAGTCGCTGGGGGCGCACATCAACGTTGTCCTGGTGCGCATCATCCTGCTGAGCTATGGGAAGGTGAGTCAGCACGGTGAGCGGGCCTCCACTCTGAGAACAAAGGGGCCCCGGGCAGCGCAGCTCTAAATCGCACCTGTGCCTGGCTGGGCCCATGTGAAAACAGCACAGTACCCGGGAATCAGACTCTGCTTTGGTCTCTGCAGAAAAGGCTGAGAGGGGCTGGGCCAGGGGATGGCGAGCCAAGCACAAGGCTGCATCAAGGTGTCCAGCTCCTGGCCCCAGGATTGGGGAGGGGACAGGTAGAGGTTGGGGCTATGGGGTTGGACTTGGCTGATTTTATATGAAAGACACACACACAAGTGGTTGCTATCTCTGGGAATTGGACAGTACTAGGAAGGACAGGGGTTCCAGGGTCAACCGCTGAGGTCAAAGCATAGAAATCCGTTGGTTGACAAGACCCTTGCTGACCAACTCCCTTCCCTCACCTCTCCTGCCTCACCCTTCTGCTCCCTCCACCCCTGCCTGATCCATCTCCTCTTGCTGTGGAGCTTGGAACCCTCTTCCCAGCAGCACACCTGGGTCCCTGAGTAAAAAGCCACCAGGGACAATGACTTGGGTGGAAGGAAAAGCGAGGTGCACACAGAGAGAGACTGGGAGAAAGGGGCTGGTGGCACTGGCCAGCATGGACTAGCTCTGCAGGTGTGGGCCTCGGGAAGGCGGTGTCTGCTGTGCCAGCCACACCTACAGAGGAGGACACAGACTCAGCGGGATTCAGTGGCGCACCTAGGCAAGCAGCCAGTGCCACCCAGCTGCCCAGGGCTCAGACTTCTCACTGAGAACTGCGGCCAAATTCTGCAGCCGTGGTCTGACTCAGTGCATAGAAATTCCACTTGTGACAAGATCAGACATACCTCGCATGGAAATTATGTCAAGGCTTAAATGCTTCTGCTGAAAGATAACTTCAATGCCAAAAACCAAAGTCAAACTGCACACGACCTATAGGCACCAGTGTCAAGCAGAGGGCGGTGAAGGTCCAGGTGCAGAATGCGCTCTATGAAAATCAGGTCCTTCCCTGCTCCTGTACCCGCGAAGCCTGGCACTCCAAAGGGGCTGACAGTGGCCTTGGGAAGGACGCTCATGTTGTGTCAGTGTGGGCCAGAGCATTCCAAGGTGACCTGTTAGCACAGGAGAAAAGTGCTGCACACCTAGCTGTGGGAGCCTCCGATACCCTCTCAAGTCAGTGGACCGAATCCTGCAAAATCAGTAGCTGTGTCATTTTCTGCTTGCCATACAAAAGGGTGCACCTTTTTTGTGGAATCATAGAACGCATAAAAATTACAGGGGTATTTAGATTATAGAAGAAACTTCAGTTAAGTTTCTACAGCAAGAAGGACTAGGTTATGTTCTCTGACTAAATGCCCCCAGTCTGGTGGTGAGAGTGATAGGAGGGGAGTTACAGGTCTGAAAACAGTCGGGTCCGTGTGAAAAAGCTTTAAAACCCTGCTGCGAGGGAGAATGTCAGGTCTGCAGTTGCAGACAGTTCGGAAAGCTCATAAAAACAGCAGCACTGCAGAGAAAAACTTTTGCGCTGGCAAAAATAGCCTATCTGATTCTCTGTGTACAGGTGATTTTAGGATAACTTTGAAAACCATGAAGAACCTGGATCACTTCCATGGTTGTGGCACCTGCGGTCTGTTCTACATCCTGGGGAAAGGAGGCGAGGAAAGCTCGCCCGCGGATTGGCTTACGTTCCCCACTGGGATGCTCCTATGTTGGTTAAAAGGAAAAAATTTTGGGAACTGTGGGGGTTCACTGTTTACTGATGTTGGCAAAGCCCTGGATCTTATTTGGCCTAAAGCAGTCTGTCTCTTCCAGTCTTGGCTACTTGCAAAGACTTCTTTATCAGCTCGTCCTTGGCAGGCTCTGTACTGAACTGTCCCTGGCCTGAGCCATTTCCTTTTCCTGTTTTCATTAGGAGTATGGTCACATCAGGACTGTCACAGAAACTCAGGGTCTGAACATGAGGATCACTGACAGGGAGCTGGCGTCCTGGTGAAATATAAATGTTTCAAGTTTGACCCCACACAGTGTAGGACACACCCTCTATCCCCAAACTGAGTTGGGAACTCAGGTTTTTACCATTTTCAAAGTTGTCATAAAATTACCCTTAAATGGCCAGAACACCTGTTTTTGTTGGTATGGTCTTATTCAATTCCAGGAATTGTTCATGAAAGGCAATACAATGCCACAGAAATTCATATCCCACTCTGAAGTCCTCTGAATTATCTTTTTTTTTTTTTTTTTTTTGAGAAAGGGTCTCACTATGCAGTTCAGGCTGGCCTTGAACTCACTGAGTAGCACAGGCTGGCCCAGAACTCAAAGCAGTTCTCCTGCCTCAGTCTTCCCAATGCTGGGATTACACGCATGTGCCACCACACCGGACTGAATTCATTTTTGTAGCCAGTGTGACCCAAACATCTAAAGCTGCCAAAGGTACCATGTCTGTGACAAAGTACAGAAGTATCTCACTTCCAAAAATAGACAAAAAAAGTTAAGATATGAAGCCTGTGCATGAATAATGAATAAAGAGAAACTCCTACCATGGTGAAACAGGACTTACCCTAGGAGCATGGAAGTTGTTCATGTCAGGAAATCTGGGCCTCTAACTCAGTCATCAGGTTACTAAGGACAAATCCAGTCAACTGGCAAATATTTTTTCTAAGGACTTCTATGTGCCAAGTGCTGTGCTGGGAGAGTTGGGGACAGGGCTGTCCCCAGGCTGCCAGGAGAGACATCACATGGAACAGGGAGGGCTTGGGACCCAAGGAGGAGATGGCGCAGCCCATCCCCACTCAGGGTCAGAGAAAGCGGGACAGGGAACCCCACTGCTGAGAGTTACAGGTGGAGTCCATGTGGAGACCCTGCTGCAGGCTGGAAGGCAGTGATGCCCAGGGGTGAGGTGCTGGGGCAGGATAGATGGTGCTCGTGGGAAGGGGCGCTGCAGCCCACTGCTGTGGAGCCGGCTCCCTCCCTGAGAAGGCAGCCCTGAGCAGCCTTGTCGCTGAGGAGGTCCGGGACTCCCGGTGTGTAATGGCCAGTGGGCACTGGGAGTTACAATCTTGGTCCCCAAGGTGGCGCTAATTGGGAGGGCGGGGCCATGGAGGCCTCTGCTGCTGTGGGGTGGGCCTACGTGCTCCTCCATGCGCCTGCCTCCGGGAGCTGCCTCAGCAGAGCCCAGTCAGTGGGGCTGCCTGAGCTGGAGCTTGAACTCCCAGCACTGGGAGCCAGGCAGCCCTCTCCTGCTCGTACAGTTAGTTGCCTCAGGTATTTCATGACAGTGATGCAGAAGCCAACACAGGAAAGGCTGGCGTGGGAGGAGCTGGGAGCTGAAGAGGGAGGCCTGGCCCACAGGCAGGTGCACTCCTGGTCACGCAGTGCGGAGGGCCTGGTGCAACCCCATGGAGGTGACCAGGATGAGGCCAGAATGAGGAGCCGGGAGGGGCGCCTAGAACCTGAGAAGAAGTGGGAGCAGCACTGGGCTCCCCTCGGATGACCAGGCAGACGGCAGAACAGGGTTGCTGGCTCCACAGCAGCTGCAAGTAGCTTGTTTCCAGAATCTGAGAAAACTAGTGACAGATGGTAGCGTGATGACCAAAATTTTAAGTTGAGCTGGAAAAAGAAGCATATTTACCTAAAAAGTGTTCTGCACAGCTGATTCTTTGGATGTGAATAGATGTTTACACAGGAAAATAGAGGAGCCTGGTAATGCTGGTAAAACAGAGGGAAACAGGTGCCCCTGGGGGCAGCATTCCCAGAGGAGCACTGTAGGAATGGCCCGTGAGCCTCTCAGCACTGACTGGACCATGTCCCGGAGCCCGTTTCTCCCTGGCACCCTTGTCCTCATGAAGGAACATTCTGCAGAGCTTGCTCCGAGGGATGCTGTCCGGAAGTAGTCACAGAAAGACTAGAATCTAGGAAAACTGCTATGGTTCTGGAAACCCTAGGCAGGTTTATACAGCATGAAACTAATATCAGGAAAGGGAAGACAGAGTTGTAATTGTTTGCCACTGCAGATCTGCCAGGAAAACTCAGAAGAACGTGTTGTGATATGTGAGGGTTAATAACGAAGTCTGGGGCTGTCACTTCAGGGCAGGGACAAGTTCTGAGAAGGGAATCGTGGGTGGTCTTGCTGTTGCGTGTGTGGCCCCAGGGATGCACTGGGTGACACGTCCCATGGGACACCAGTGTGTGTGGCTGTCATCGGCTGTGACATCATTATGTGGGGTGTGAGCACATAAGAGAGTTATAAAAAAAAGCAGTAGCTTGGGTTTGAACCTGCAACAGCCTAGTACTTTGTGTAACAGAGAGAGAAAAGCTTCCTGTGTGATAGATAGTAACCAAAAATATGAAACACCTGGCATAGTGCTAGCAAGACAGTGCAGGGACTACAGAGAAAATTTCACATTTTCACCGGTAGGAGAAAGTGAAAATAATTGAAGAAAGGCATGCTGCTCTTTCTGGGGAGACTGGTTATGGAAGAAACGTTGGTTTTCCCCAGATTAAGAATTGGGAGTCTGATAAAATGATTCTCTAAGGTTTGTTTAGAAATAGTCAAGAATGGCTGAGGAGCCCTTGAAAGCCCCACAAATGAAAAGGGAATTACTCCAAACATCTTGTAACGTAAAAATAATTAAAATAATACTGTATTTGCATAAGCACGAACAGATAGATCAGTTGAATAAGATAGCTGAAATTCCCCTCCTATGGTTAATTTAACTTTTGATAAAAGTAGAATGGTTATTAAGCATTATAAAGAAGTGTAAAGTAAATTTAACAAACAGTTAACCATATCATATGGTAAATATAAGCCAATGTGACATTCAACTAAATCACACAAACTACTGATTGTCAAGAGTTTTCTAAGCATAAATCTAGTAGAAGGGCCTGTAAGGAGGAAGATAGGTATATTCGGGTACTTGAAATATAAAACCTCTTTCACTACACACAAGTGAAAGGCAAACAATCAGAGAAAGCACTTGCAACGTGACAAGTTGTCCTGATATGTAAGGAACTATTGTAAATCATGGGGAGAACAAAACTGGCAAAGAAGTAGTTAATAGAAGAAAAGAACAAATGACCGAAAGGAAACATATGTAAAAATATCTAACTGTACTAATACACAAATAAAACAGTATAAATGCCAGCCCCGTAGGAATAAGAAGGGGCATTTTCTGCTGCTTTGGATGAACAAATGGTCCAGTCTTGTAGTTAAGTATAAACAAGTAGACTTGCTTCTGTGGGAGAAAATGTGACCACATCTATCATTGCCTCTGGGAGGTTCTTGATGCCTTGCATCTGGTCATGCATCTCTAAGTCTCTCTCCTGAAGCAGTGTTCACAGCTGTGGACTCAGCTTTAGGGACAAGACAGTTGTCGTGTTCTTATTTCTAAAGGCAGGCAACAGGAATTACCTGATATTACCTGATAGCGGAGATCTAGTTCAACGAATCATGATGAATCTCTTGGTAGAAAGTTAGGCTGCCGGTAAATCACATTTTCAAAGCATGTTCGAAGACATCAAGAAATGGTAACAGTGTAAAGTTTGCTATTTATTTATTTTCTTGAGAAGCTGGATGTAATTTTACAGTGTGATCTCAGCTTTGTGTGCACATGTGTGTGCAGGAGAGACGGGAAGGCATACGCAAGTTGTCAGCAGTATTTATTGCTGGACCATAGGCTAAGGAATTGTCATTTCTTTTTTGTATTTTACTGAATTTTCCTAATTATCATGACAGGAATGGTTTTTACATGCAAAAGAGTGCATTTTTAATTCATTAAAGACTAGTTCACATTTAAAAAAAAATCCTTGAGGCATCAGAGCATCCAACAGTGCTGTTTAACTGGACTGTAGCGCCTGGATAAGCGTCTCCACTGGTCCCCCTCTTGTGTCCTTCCTGTGTGGCCAGGGGGCTCTACATGCCCCAGCTCTATCTCAGATGTCAATGGAGAGAGAAGGGAACTGGCTGGCATCCAGCCAGCACCACCTATGCTGGGGCCGGGTTGGAAGCCCCTGTGTCCTGCTTAACAGAGAGACAGACATAATGCAAGATTACAAATGTGTAAGGATTTACAGATTCGCTTACGATGGCCACCCACAGCCGGGCATAAAAGAGTGCAGAGGGTCTGTCTGCACACGGAGATCTGAAGGATCCAGTACAAGGCCTGGAGCTCACCCTTACGGCCCCTGTGAGCCCAAATCAGGAAGCAGAGGGTCTGTGATGGGAAGCTGAAGGGTCTGTGTCAGAAGCCCAAAGATGACACCCAGGGTGAAGGAAAGCATGGAGGGCTGAAGCACCTCTGAAGAGACAGAAGCAAGTCCTCCTTCCTCATCCCCGTTTTATACAATTCAGGGACAGTCCTCCTCTGCTGCGTCTTCACATTCAAAGGATACTGCTTCTGTTTAGTTGGGCGTTCCTTACCAAGCTGACATAATCAGTTAACTGTCACAGCATGTGTGTGTGTGGGGGTGTTAGTTAGCTTTCTACCACTGTAACAAAATACCTGAGATAAACAACTTAAATGGTGAGAAGGTCAGAGGTCTTAACCCATGGTCACTTGGCTCTTGTTGCTTTGGGCTATCATGGACGAAAGCAGCAAATGCGTAAGTGCAGGGTGGAGGACACTGCTTATCTCATGACCTGGGAAGCAGAGCAAGAGAGGAGGGGTGGAGTCTATGCCCTTGAAGGCCACGCCCCAATGACCTAACTTCCTCCCGCTTCACCCTGGGTCCTGAGATTTCCCCACCTCCCTTGCCCACCTTGACACCCTGGAGAGCACGACTACAGCACATGGGCCCCCAGGGAACAGTCTAGACCCAAGCAAGGCAGGAAGCTCCATGCTTGCT
This sequence comes from Dinomys branickii, assembly GCA_004027595.1. Taxonomy (NCBI): domain Eukaryota; kingdom Metazoa; phylum Chordata; class Mammalia; order Rodentia; family Dinomyidae; genus Dinomys; species Dinomys branickii. Next base: position 41,849 of record PVLD010011567.1, read on the forward strand.
GTGCACTCGGGGGTGTAAGCTGACAGCCTGAGATGTGGGTTTGAGAAGCAGCATCACACATGGGGAAGGAAAGACCACTCACCTGGGGCCACAGACCCAGGGGAAGGGTGGCCCGTGAGCATGGCTGCAGGGTCAGGCACTTGGCCAGCCTGTGAGGCAGCTCAGCATCTCAGGCCTTCCATGCTGTCCACGGCAAACCACTCCTCCAAAAACACACATCAAATGAATTATCAGAAAAGGCAAATGTGACGAAGTGCAGGATATAAGAAGAAACCCAACCCTGCTTTTTTATGATTAAATTCCATAAATTTCACTCAATCTAGGGGCTGATAAACATGTTTAATTCCATAATTAGCTTGTGTGGACAAGGTCCCCGTCCCTGTCATGTGCTCATCTGTGTGTAACTCTGGCCGTGGTCAGGTCCCAGGGTGCCCGTGGGCCAGGAGAAGAGCAGAGGCGGGGCCGGGTCTCTGAGCTCAGCCTCGGCCAGGACCAGCTGGGGCTCCGCGGAGCTGGCAGAGCAGGCAACAAGCTGGTGTGAGTGCTGGGAAGCAAAGAGACAGGTGGGGCAGGCATAGGGGCGGGTGCTGGGCACGTGCCATCCCAGCTGAGCTCTGGGGCAAGGGGCACGGGGACCCAGCTGAAGGAATGCCCTTCACTTGTTTTGCTGGAGGTAAGCCGAAGCCAGGCTGTCCACACAAGGCACGGGACAGCGGCTCACAGGAGGATGAATTTGGATGAGGTGCCCTGCTAGGGGTCTCAGCTTCCTCTTGAGGAATGAGCTTCCCATCCCTGGGGTAAGCAAAGCATGACGAAGCCAAAGGGGCTGCAGCCAGAAGCAGGAGAGCTGCTCCCTCAGGCAGGGTGAACTTGGGCAGGGGTGCTGGGAGGGCAGGCCAAGACCTAGTCCTGGGCAGAGCAGCCACGCATGCGCTCAGCCTCTGCGTTGCTCCTAATTGTGACAGAAACAGACCCCCTCCTGCCTGCCACTCCCCCCCCCCCGCCCGGCCCCAGGCCCAGGCTCCAGCAGGGATAAAATTGGTGGCACTTGTGTAAGTGACATGCTGTTTGTCTTCCAGCTCATGAAAAGCCTCTGAGTTATCTCAAGTTTTTCCTAAAACAACATTTTTCTCCATTTCTTGAAAAAAAAGAGCAGAAGAAAAGAGATTACCTTATTTTATACAATATGCCATCAGCCAGGGAGCAGAGCATCACCATGCTCCAGGGTTGCATAGCAACGGGCTTTTCAATTGACTCCGAGAGAAGGGACCACACAGCTACTCAACTGTTATTTTAAATATTTCCTAGGACGGGGAGAATCAAAGCAACGAGAATCAGAGACTTGGGGACAATGGGAGAAAGACGTGAGGTGTCTGGTTAGGAAAGGCCCGGGCGAGCCAGGACGCAATGCTTGTGGATGTCCCAGTGTGCGAGGTGAGAGGCCAGGCAGCCCTACCGAGCCTGGGCGAGGCTGACCAGGAGCGAGAGCTCGCGGGCCGGAGCTTGGCGGTGCCCAGTGCCTCGAGCGGCCAGTCCCAGCCTGCAGCCCAGCCGCGGGTGCGAAGCCAGAGACCGGGCCGTTCGAGGAGACGGCAGGGGCCCGGCAGGCCCGGAGCAGGGACGGGAGGCACAGAGGCGCTCCCTCCGGCCGCAGCCCTCCCGCCGGGGCAGCCCTGGGTCCAGACGAGGACGGGGCTCTGGGGCTGCGCAGGGCCCCAGGGTGCCGGCGGCGTGTGCACCCCGCCGGGCGGAGAGCTTTCCCCGGCCGGGCCGGGCCGGGCTCTGTCCCTGGTGCGTCGGGCGCTGGCGCAGGGTCGTGCCCGGGACGCGGCGTCGCGGAGAGGGCCGGGCGCTCGGCCGATTGCCCCCGAGGAGCCCGCGCAGGTCCCTGGTCCGGAACCGCCGGCGAGTCCCGCCTCCCGCGGCCCGGGCACCGGGTTTGGCCCGGAGTCCGCCAGACTGCCGGCCCGGCTCCGGGTCTGGGGCGGCCGAGCCCAGGCAGCCGGTCCCGCTTTCTTGTCTTCTTGACTGAAGGAGAGAAGAACATAAATAATTCAGTGAGTTCCAGCGCAAACAATGGTAGCGGCAGAGACTCGCACTCGAGCAGAACTTTGTGCGCAGGTCCCGCGGCTCCGGGGCGGGACCGCGGCCGCCCGCGCCGAACCGTTGCCGCGGCAGCAGTGCCCCCTGGTGGCCGCCGGCGGCGCCGCCGGCGTCGCGGAAACCGGGATGAAAGGCTCGCCGCCGGCGTGGAGCGCTCGCTCCAGAGTTGGGGCACGCGCTTTCTGATCGGAAACTAGGACCGCAGTCCCAGTGTTAGGGCCGCTGTCAGGTTTAAAAGAGATGGTGTGCGCAAAGCCGAGCCCGCAGGTGCCGAGCCGCCCTCTGCGACATGACCGGCGACTGCCGCCCTTCTCTCGGCTCAGGTCCGGGGGCCTGGGGACCTTTCCACGCCGTCCCCGCAGGCGTCCTCCCTCCCGTGCGCCCCGCGCCTGCCTTCCCCTCCTAACCCAGCCTGCGCGGCAGTGTGCACGCACTCATTCATTCATTCATTCAGGGCTGAATATGGGGCCGCGCGGGTCTGCGTCACCGCTGCACCCAGTGCAGGACGGGCCACCGCGGCCAGGGCGGGGAGCGCGTGTGGGTCTTGGGGGGACACTGCCCACTGGCCCGCCCACGACCCCACAGACCCCTAAGCTGGCCTCCAAAGGCCCAGCGGGGTCACCCAGGCCCAGCAGACTGGGCCGGAAGATGTGGATGCGCAGTGCTCCCCTAGCCCTTGGGCCCGGGAGTCCACAGAGCCACCCTGCCAACACCTGGTGAGGGGCTGAAGCCCTCGGACACCCCTCCCCCGGGCCCAGAGGCCCTCGCATCCTCGGGAAAGGGGTCCTGCAGTGCCTCCCCCGCCCTCTGTCAGCAGCAGCTGCAGCCCACCGCTGCAGCCAGCGTGGTGGGCCTGCTGCGGGCTCTGCAGGTGGCCTGTGGAGCTGGGGTGCTACTCCCAGGGACACCCTCGCCCAGGCTCACGCTGAGAGCTGAGAACAGGTAGCAGAGACTAGAAGCCAGCCCAGAGGCGGGGCCGGCCCCGTGAGGAGGGGAAGCCGGAATCCCCTGGGGCTGGCATGAGTGTTCTCCCCAGCCCAGAGGGCGCTCTCTGCCTCTCTGGCTCCTGGGTGCTTCAGGAGGAGCCTAGAGTGTGAGCAAACTGCAGTCTCCTTGTCCACGGCTCCACCTTCCGCTGTCTCCTCACCCAGGATCAGCCACAGCCTGAAAATACCGATGGAAAATTCCAGAAACAAGCCCTTCATAAGTTTTACAGGCAGACCTCTCAGAGGCGCAGTGAACCTGTCTGCACTGTCACGCGGCACCCCACCTGGAAACTGTGTGGTTGCAGTGCGCTCCTCTCCACGTGGTGTGCGCTACCCACCGGCTGGTTGCTCTGTAGCCATCTCAGGTACCACGTCAGCTGCCGCAGCTCGAGTGCTTATATTCCGTGGACCTCATTTTACTTAATAATGGCCCTGATGTGCAGGATTAGTGCTGCTGGGGCCTTGGCCATGCCAGAGCTGTAAGGTGCCCCCGTGAAGTGGAGAAGCGCACAAGGAGGGGCCACTGTATATGCATCTCCTGCTCACTCAGAGGGAGGCATAGTCCTGGTGCTGAGACCTGTGGCAAGGGTACAGTGTGGCAGGGTCGGGGGAGGTCCAGAGAGCCAGTTACACGGGTGCTGGGTGGTGGAGGATTGGGTGGAGCTTGGATCCCAGTGTGTGCTCCTTTGGAGCCTGTGTGACTCATGAGAAGCTGCCAGGGTGTCAGGATGGTCTCCTATAACCTGGCCAGCAGCAAGGAGACCCTGAGAGATGCCCAGACCTCTGCTTTTCCAGGGACCTGCTGCAGTCAGACCTCCCTCCTGGGGCCCAGCCCCACCAGCCCCCCACTCCCCAACCCCGCCATGTGTCTACCTGGACGGCTGTGCCTGGGAGAGGTCCTTAGGACACGGGGCACCATGGGAAGGCTGCTGGTGGTTCTCATGAAGTGGGACAGTGAGAAGGTGAGGCCCAGGTACAGAGACAGGCAGTGTGGGTGGTTGTGGGGGCTGCCCTGGCCACCCCATTCACCCAACCTCGGTGCTCCCGCATGTCTGCTTTGTCTGCTTCGCTTGGGTCCTGGCCCCCCTTGGCTGTGGGGCTGATCACTCTTGTGCACTGCACCGAGAAGTGGGGAGCTCCTGAAGCTCTTGCTGGTGAGACATGCTGGGCAGGAAGGAGTCCCCATGACTGTCACACAGTCAGACCCCACACATCACTGGAGTTGCGCCCCCACCCCCACCCCATACACCTCCTCCACCACCATATCTGTGGTCACCTGTCTTTAAGGCCACAGACCAGGCACTGCAGCAAGCCCACGATGCTGAGGAGGTGGGCTGCAGGTGCTGCTGATGGGGTGGGGGAGGCGCTACAGGGCCCCTTTCCCGAGGATGCAAGGGCCGCTGTCCCCACCCTCCAGCGCTGTGACACCTCTTGTTCCTGCCATCCCTAGGTTCTGACTCCTGACACTGCCACCGCTGCGCCCTCGCTGTCGCTGTCCCCTCCCCGCCTCTTCCCTCCTCGCTGGCCAGAGCGGCTCTGGCTGACATGCATATGGGCCCCACTCTGCTGCTGAGCACAAGGCCAGTGTCTGGTCACAGCCTCTCAAATGCTCCAGACTCAGTGATGCAAGAACCCTGGGCCCTTGTCTCCCTTGAACCCACCTAAGACAGGCCAGACCTTGGAAAACAGGATGGTGGAGGAGACAGAAGGTTCAGGTGGTGACTCTGCTTCTGTACACTTAACCAACTGCAGACTGAAAATATGGGGGGCGGGTGCTGCGTCTGCACTGAAAATGTGCAGGCTACTATCAGGTTAAATAACCCTAAGTTATAGTAGGCTGATCAGGCCCGCAACCTCCCAAGCGAGTGGACGGCAAAGCCTTAAATAAATGAGACAATGGAAATGATTTCAGGGCTCCAGGAAGGACTAGCTGTCCTACAGCTTCGATATTCTTTGAGGTTAGCCAAAGACTTCTCTGAGCTTCCCGTATTTATTTGGTTGTCAAACAAAGGAGGAGGATACTCAAGAAAACACAGGAATCTCGTAGGACCTCGGGAGGATTTTCCCAAGTAGTAAATTATGTCAATCAGAACTACCTTATCTTTAGGTTGGTATTTATTGTAGGAGTGTGGGGCCTGCACCTGCAGTCTCCTTGTAGTTAATTGGGGCTGGAGCCAAACCTCACTTGTGATCTTGTCCTTTGAGGAGTCACAGCTTCACAGGCCTCGGGGTGACCAGGGACTCACAGAGCTTTACTTACTGTGAGTCCCCTACCAATCCCCAGACAAGGTGCCTAAGCTTCAGACAACTCACAAGTAAGCACGGAAAGTCAGTTGGTTCATATTAAATCCAGCTCAGAGCCACTTTGTAGTGGTCTGCACAGATTATGCTACACAATGCAGCACAATGACTACTTACACAGCATTTGTTTTGTGTGACTGATGAGTGATCCAGAGGTGATTTAAAGCACAGGAAAGGGTAGATGCTGTGTACATGCTGTGTCACTTTATGGAAAGAGTTTGAATAACCTGGGACTCTATGGGTACCAAGCAATGACCCACATCTTGTCACTCAAAGCCTCAGCGAGGGGCTGAGTCTGTGCATGCCTGAACTCTCACCTACCCCCTTTGACTTCTTGGGGTGCCCCACATCCAGCATCAAGGCTTGCAGTGTGCAGCACACAGTCACAGTTTTCAAAGCCCTGCCTGCCTGGGGCGCCCCTCACACTAAGGCAGCTCCTCCTGCCTGGGACCAAATTCTCCAGTTCTCTCTGCCCTCACTGAGGGCATCACCCTGAACCCCAAAGCTAGGAACTGGACCGTCCGTTTCAGAGGCACAAACTCTGCTGGGGCTGGAGAACTTGAGTGGCTGCCCGCTTTCTTGCTAAAACAAAGCAAGAACAAATCAATATTTCAATAAATTATCCTGCTGCAGCAGCGAGGTCGCTTTGGTGGCCAAGAGGGCTCGAGACCCCGGTGACCCTGGAAGCATCTGGAGGGTGCTGCAAACTGATGGCCATGTCCAGGCTGGCGTGTGCATGAGGGGCACTTTCCTCCAAGCTGGCCTTCCCATTAAGGATGTGAGTTTGTACAGTGTAGGTTTGATGAGTGCCTGAGACATCCAGTCTCGCGCCCCTGGGCCTTTGCTCGTGCATGCCAACCACAGGCTGGCTCTCAGTGGACGCCACCTCCTCCAGCTGTGCGCTGCTTCTTGGTCTGCTATGGTCCTCACCACTCCTTATCACCCCTGCTTTATATCATTGTCAGGAAATATCCCACTTTACCCCTTGACCTGTCCCTCTGTGACCCGCATCCCCCGTCGCACCCATCCGGGACAGTCGGGCTCAGGTGTTCTTCTGGGCCCCTGGAGTGGAGGCTCTGTCTGCACAGCCTCAACCTGCCCCACCTGTGGCTGTCCCCTGTGTGGCACCCTTGCTCCTCTCTGGCCCGAATATCATGCTGTCACCTTGGCTGGACGCTTGAATCCTCTTCATAGCCTTGTGCAGAGCTCGTCTCCCCCGTAGGGCATCCCAGTTGGCCCTGGAGCCAGCCACTGTCATTCCTCTGACAGCCATGCCCTTGATAGGTGCTTTTGTACTCCCCACACCCAGGAAGTGCATTGTCGGGATCCTCCTGGCTGCAAGTGACGATAACACAACTCAGAACTGGCTTTCATAACAGGAGGGATTTCCTGACACATAAATGAGGCAGCAGGCTCCAAGCCAGTCTCAGGAACCCAGTGTCTCAGAGTTCACGCTGTGGTGCGGTACCCACTTCGGCCTGGGTTGACTGAGATTAGATTATAAAAAGACTGTGGCTTCTGTCTGAGGCATGCACTCCTTGTCAGGGATAGCAAGCCGCCATGTGTGAGCTGCCCCAAGGAAGGAGCTGCCTGGAGTGTTAAGGGGCCCTGGTCCAACAGTCAGCAAGGAGCGGGGTCCTGTCTAGGACCTCGCGACTGAGTGAGTGTGGCGGCTGCCCCTCCCCCAGTGGGACTTTCTGGTGGGACTACAGCTGCATTCTCAGGCAAGTTCCTCAGAGACCCGGAGGTAGAAGAACATAGCTAAGTTGCTTTTGGATTCTTGACCCACAGAAACTGAGAAAATAAATGCTTAGTTTTTAAGAACTTTACATTTTGGGGCAATTTTCATGTAACAAAATGTAATACCCATGGTAGGCAGGCTGCAGGCCCAGGTGAACCCAGGTGCTTGTTTGAGAATGTCAGGAATCCTCTCTCCACTTAGGGCCCTGCCCTGCTCTGTGGCAGCCCCTCCTCGGGACGCGTCCCCTCTGTGGTGCCAGGGCCACATCTTATCCTTAGTGACTCCTTGGCCTTCTCAGCTGGGTGTTCACCCCGAACTGTCACAATGGCCAGGAAGATGCAGTGCTAGGGTTGGCTGGACCTGGGCCTTCCCATGCCAAAACCTGGAACCCAGCAGATTAAGGAAGAGGCGTTTTCCCCATGCAAGACTGGATAAAGAGGGCAGGCAAGAGTACATGCAGTCCACAGAGCACTGGAATAGCCCAGACTCAGACTGCGTGTCTCCCTAATGGAACTTGGAACTCCAACAGCAGGTAAGTTCATGGTCCCGACATTTGGGCTGGGCAAGACACATCCTGTGCTGTCCCTTTTAGTTGGACCTGGACTGACAATCTTAAGCTCAGGGTCACACAACCAACCCTATGGGCCACACTCCAGGGCCCAGACTCACTCATGTGGGTCGCTCATGCCGTACCACAATGCTCACACTCTGTTGACATGGGAAGGACGTCCTCGGATTCACTCCTCCCCCAGAGCTTTGAGCTCTCAGTGGTACCCGGAGGCAGATACCAGCTGCCAAGGTCTCAGGGAATGAGTTGTGGGGGTCTGGCTTGGATCTAATGCAAATAACTGCCCCCTTCTTCTGCTGTCAGCCAGGGTGGCCAAGATTAGGCTCCAGAAACAACAAAGTTCCCAGTGGCTTTACACAACACAGATATAGTTCCTGCTCATGCTGTACTTGTGAGTTAATGTAGGTGCTGATTGCATTGTCACTTGGGCTGGAGTGACAGAGCAGTGCGATCTCACTATTCCTGGATCATGTGCCAAGAGGAGAGACATCTGAAGGGTCTCCACGGACAATGAATGCCCCAGCCGAGGAGACTTGTACCACTTTTGCTTCCAGCTCTTTGGCCAGAGCCGCTGATTCTCCTCCCTGTCACAAGGGGGCAGGAGTGCATCTTCCCAGCCTCCTCTGGCCTCCCCTGAGCTGTCCTCTGTGTCAGACGAGTCCCAGTTACAAGTCTCCGGCTTGTGCCTTACTTCATTAGGGCTCATTGCCTTCCTGTTATAGTGAGCAGTCTCACTTCCCAGGAGCAGGAGACACAGTCTTCACAGCTGCCCTGTGATTAGGATGGGAGCCGGTCTGACACTGTGTGAGTCCGGGACGTGGGTAGCACAGGGACCCATCAGGGTCTTGTCTTCTGTGGCCTTGATTAGCCTCCGTGGCTTCATTCTTTCGGAGTTCCCTGGCTCACTAATGGCTCCCTACCGCTACTCTCTGTTGTGTGTCCCTACAGAGAGAAGTGCGGGGCTCTGTAGCCCTTCCTCTGTGTTGGGGGCGACTGGCTCCAGGGCCCCCAGGGTACCCAAACCCTTGGATGCCCAAGTCCCTTATATAAAGTGTTCTGGTGTCTGCATATAGCCTACGCAATCACTGCGATTTGTATCATCTCTACACGACTTACAGTGCCTGATACAGTGTAAATGCTATGTAAGTTTCTATCCCGTTGGTTTTTTGTACTGGAATTGAGTTCAGGACCTTGCGCTTGCTAGGCAGGCACTGTGCCTCTGAAGTATATCCCCGGCCTATCCTGTATTATTTAGAGGATAACAGGAAAAAAGTCTGTGTGCGATCAGTACAGAGGCAGTGTTTCCTCAGACACGTTCAGGTGGAGGTTGGCTGACTGGCTTAGACTGGAGGAACTGCGCTCTGTGGATCCATTTGTGCGAGAGAAGCAGCAGAATGCCCAGAATGTGCATCTCGTTGTAGACAAGTGTATCCTGAAAGAGAAAAAATATGCCAGGGCTCCTGGAAGGTCTCTCAGCTCTGTGGAAGTGAATTCCTTCAGAGGCGAGAGTACATAGTCGGAGCAAAACCCAGCACGCCTGCTCTGAGAGTCTTGAGAGGGACAGAGTGTGCTGCTCATGGAACCCTGGCTTCGGGAGGAGTCCTGCACATCTTGTGGGGGGAGGTAGTTTGGGTGGTGGCTGAACACAGAGTTCAGCTTTAGTTCTCCTGGGTTCAAATCTGGTCTCATCCACTTCCCAGGTACATGCACTGGGGAAGCAGCTTCTCCATGCTGCTGGGTGGTGCATGCCAGTACCAGGCATGGAGTGGGTGCCCAGGACTGTCAGCCACTGCTGGCCTTGCTACCAAGTGTGCATCAGGATACAAATGCAATGTGGTCGTTACCAGTGGCTTCCCATTCCTGGTTCCTGGAACAGGAACAGCAACAGCAACCATGCTGTCGCTCCTGTTCTTCACACAACTCTACAGCAGTTGCATTTTCCTCTCCTCGATGCTGTTTTGTCAGCACCGTCTAATGGGAAAATGCACGGCTGTCCCCCCTTCCTCCGAGGGTGCACACCCTACTGGGATTTCCATCCTCCTGCCCTGGACCCCTGAACTCTTTGGGTGAGACCCACAGGTATTTTCCTGCTGTCCAGAACCTGCACAGGATAAGTCCTTAGTAGAATGCAGGGACTCCTGGAAAAGGGGTCGGCAAATGGATCGAAAGGGGGCGGCCTTAGGTGATCCTGCAAACTGTGCAGCGGCTTTGTATGGAAACCCCTGCAGATGAGCGTCTCCAGGGAACCTCCTCTTCCATTCAGAATGGAGCCAAGTGGAAGGGTCCAAGAGTACTGAAGAGGGGCTCGGTGTCATTTGGACCAGAGCGCCAGTGTCGGCACAGCAGCCGGCTCACTCCCACACAGGTGACACAGCGCCACCGCTCTCTCCTGTCATGCCCCCTGCAGTCCATGAGCCTCATCGAGATCGGGAACCCCTCTCAGAGCCTGGAGAACGTCTGCCGTTGGGCCTACCTGCAGCAGAAGCCAGACACAGGCCACGATGAGTACCATGACCATGCCATCTTCCTCACACGGCAGGACTTTGGGCCCTCAGGCATGCAAGGTAAGCCCCACCATGCAGATGCTGGCTAGGAGACAAGTTTGGCTTCATGGGCCATGCTGAGCAGAAGTGTCTGGGCAGGGGTGGCTGTGGCCTCTTTAGCTGGGTGAGGGTTTTAGTCTTTGCTAATGATCTCCTGGCTCTGGGAAACCACTAGGACATCAGTCTAAGAAACTGCCTCCCCCAGGGGGCTGGAGGAGATCAGAAGTGACCAGAGAGACAGGGACTGGACCCAGAAGCCCAAAGACTAGATAGGTCTGAGGATGGCTTTCAGAGTTGTCTGCTTTTCCTGGTTTCTAAAAACAAATCTGAATCAGTTGCCAGCCTTTAAAAACTTAGAGATTTTTTGCATAAAGATTCAAACTACATAAGTGAGGGAGAGAGAACACTGTACTGAGCCAGTGGAGAATGCGGACTATTCACGATGCATGTGAGAATAGACAGGACAGGCTGCGGGCACTAAGGGAACCCCAACAAAACGTAAAAGGTCAGACTCCTCCAGAGTATACTCCCTGACCACACTGGAGAAGAAACCCTCAGTGTTTAGAAATTAAGCAGTACACTTACAAATAGTCCATGGGCCAAACAAGAGATAATGAGAGAAACTAGACTGTATTTTTAATTGAATGGTAATGGTGATATAACTTATCAAACTCATAGATAGGCTAATGTAATGATCAGATTGATATAGCTTTTAATACATTTATTAGGAAAAATGACTGAAAATAAATTGTATGCATATATCTCAAAAATTTGACAAAGAGCATCATATTAAATCCAACAGAAGTAGGATGAAGGATATTATAAACATAAAAGCAGAATTATTGAAATAGAAAACAGTTATAATACAGAAAACCAATAGAACCAAGTTTTCATTCTTTGAACAACATAGTTTGAAATTGAAAAATCCCTAGCAATGTGAATTTTAAAAAAGAAAGTAGAAATCACTACATACCCTATATAGAATTTTAAAAGACAGTAAGAAGGTATTTTGAACAGCTTTAAAGCAGTAAATGTATCCATTTAGATGGAAGCTTCAAATCTTGGAGAAAACATAAAGTCTGCAGAAAACAGTAGTGTCATATCTATTAAAGAAATTCAATTTGTTGTTAAAAACCTTTTTTTCATGCTAGGAACCAAACTCAGGACCTTGCACTTGCCAAGCAAGGCACTGTGCTGCTGAATTATATCTCTGGCCCTGTTAAAGGCCTGCTTTAAACTTTAGGAATTAATAGCTGTCCCAGATAATTCTTTGCAATGTTTAAGGAATAATAACACCAATTGTACACAAACTTGAGGAGAATGAAAATGAACAGTTTCCAACTAATTTTATGAGATTTGCCTAAGCTTGATAGCAAAATTCAAGGAGGAAATTACAGGGAGAAACCACAAAGGCCAGTATCACTCACACACATAAACATAACATTATATCAGCAAATCTAATCTGGAGCTAGATTTTTTAAAAGGTGCTATATCATAATGAGTTTAAGTTTATTCTAGGAATGCAAGGTTGGTTTGATATTTGAATCATTGTAATTCATCACATTAACAGAATAAGGGAGAATACTGTATGATCATCTCGGCTCATCCTGAAGGTTTTGACAGAACTCGAGATCCATATAGGAATAAGTGTTCTATGGAACTAAAGATAGAAGAAAACTATCTAAATATGGCAAAGGACAGTTATGGAGAGCTCACAGCAAGCACCATGTGTAATGGTAAAACGTTGAAAGCATTTCTCCAGAGTGAGAACAGGTCAAGTGTGCCTGCCAAAACCACTTCTGTTCAGCACTATAGTAGAGGTCCTAGCCGGTGAGATACAGTAAGAAAAGAAAATGCAAGTATAATGATCAGATAGGAAAAAATGAAACCTCATTTGAAGATGGTAAATTTGCATATATAGAAAATCCTAGAGAATCTATGAGTGGGTTATGAGAATTATTAGTTAATATGAGCATGGTTGCTAGAGTTGTCAGTTACAACATGAAGTGAATTTCTGTATTTCAATAACAAATGAAAAGTTAAACGAATTTTAACTAGTACCATTTACAGTAGAATTTTAAGAAGCACCCAGGAATAAGTTTAATAAAATATACCCAAGATCTAGACCAGAAACCTGTAAAACTTTTTTGATGGAAATTATAAAAGACAGAATAAAGGAAGGGATCCACTCTAGTGCCTTCTAATACAAGTTTAGTTCCAGCAGGATATTTTGGGGATATTAGAACCAAATTGATTCTAATATTTATATAGAAATGCAGCAAGCTAGGAATAACCAAGAACAAGAGTGAAATCTTTGAAATTTATAAAAATACAAAAGAGTACAGTTTTGATGTGAGGATTCAGACATCATTAGAACAGAACATAGAGTTGAGAATTGAGCCTATGCATGTTTGGACACTTGATTTATTTCAGGGGTGACACTTCAGAGTGGAGGGCAAAGATAATCCTTTAAAGAAATGGTAGCATCAATTAAAATATCCAAACTGGGAAAAGAAATGAAGTGCGATACCCTACTTCACGCTTTATGCAGACATCCTCTCATGAGGATTTCAGACCTAAATGAAGTAAAACTTATAGAAGATCATACAGGTTGAGTGTAACTAATCTGAGGATCCAAACTTGAAACTTTTTGGATCCTGATCTGATACAACAAGTAGAAAATTGCACGGGCACCTCGTGGGAGGGGTTGCAGTTAGGATGTAAGTGCTACAGAGCCACCCTGTGAAATGAGCTCCAGGCGGTGTGCACAGTACATGTGAACCATGGGTGCATTTTCCATATTGCCTTGGGTCTCATCCCCAAGGTGCCTCATTATGTGTATGAAAAAATGCAAAACCTTGTAAAACCTGGAATCCAGAACTTCTGGGCCCCAAAATTTTGGGCAAGGTGTAATCTATCTGTGTAGGAGAATATCTCTACATCCTTGGAATAAGAGAAGTTTTCTTTAAAAAGGAACGAAAAGCGCTAACTCACTGGAAAAGATTGGTAGCACCATATTTGCATTAAAAACTGCTCCTTAGAGGCTCCATTAACCCACTGAAGTTACATTCATGACACACGTAACTAGAGACTTGCGCGGAGCGCCCTTATGCATCACTAGCAATAATAAAAAAGAATGGGCCCAGCAGCACATTGAGCAAGGGACGTTGCCAGGCCATAAGTGAAACGCGAGTGATAGGTCTGTGCAGTGGTCTGCAGCCCCAGAGGCACCAGAGAAACACAGTTACAGCAGCTACACCTGAGAGGGTGGCTGGCGGCGTTTGCTCACCTGTGGCTCCTTCGTCCTCGGGAGCAGGGCTGCTGCAGGGGAGGGAAACCAAGAGGCCTGTCGTATCAAACAACCTTACCCTTCACTTTAACACGCAAAGGACAGCCACGGATTGCCAGACATGAAAGGGCAAAAATCCTACAGCAGAAAAAAGAGGGGCCAAGAGGGAAAGTAAACAAAAATCTTGAAAAGTGACTCCAGAGAAAATAGAGCTACTTTAGAGGATGGAGAAGAGCATTTTATAAAGAAGTGTTTCCACAGGTGTGGGAAAGTACACAGGCCCAGAACAGGTTGCTATGAACCACAGGAAAACAACAGTATTTTTATGAAATTAAGGGCTATGATAGGCAAAATAAAAAGTTCAAAAGCTAACACTGAAATTATTTTTAAAATGGGAAAACAGAAAGGCCATCTCTGAATTTAGAACAAAAGGACATAAAGATTAAAATCAGAAAAAAATTAGAAGACATGGAGGATTAATCCAGGAGGTAAAACATCTACCTAATAACATTTCCAGAAAGCAAGAACAACTACGAAATGAAAAGTAAAATAAACAAAGGGATTTTTTTTCAAATATTTTCTTCTTTTGACAGATAATAGCTGCACCCTTTTTAAAATCTGAGTGGCTGCTGCAGTACTATGGGCAATGAAAGGCATTCACACTACTCATTCGCTGAAAGGCAGACATCTGAAAGTTCTGCCCCAGCACCCTGACTCAAATTGCAGAGAGGCAGTAAAGATTCTCCTGTTTATTCCAGGAGGAGAGGGCAATGGTTTGATTAGTGCACCTTGACAGACAAGCCCAGCCCAGGCCGTGTCTTTCCTTTTCTTCTGTTTTTGTTGTTTTTCCTTTGATGGAACTGCATAGAGGTCTTGCAGGGAGCGTGGCAGGTACTAGGTGGCTCAGGGCACAGAGCCGGGTTCTGCTCAGGCCAGTTTCTGGGAAGCCACATGGACAAACATAAAGCCCTTGAAACACAGCTCTGCACGCTGCTCGCCACTGAGATGAGAACCAGAAACCCACAGGCATGGGGAAGACGCCCTCCCAGGGGAGCTGGCCGGGAGGGAGCGATGGCAGGCAAGTGTGGGGCGGGGCAGGGCAGTTCTGCAAGAGCGGGAAGCGTGGGACAGCACACTGCCGGGGATCAGAAAGTCTCTGGAAAGACAGGAGAGACCAGCAGGCCAAATCTGCTGAGGGGGTGGCACCTTGTGGCTGGTAGATGAGACCAATAAATTGACGCCAGCCACCACGTAGACTTTGACAGGCAGGGTGTCTGACAGCTGGGTCTGCCACACAGGGGACTGTCTTTTGAACCACGCCAGCAGGGCCAGCTCCTTAGCTTGGGGATGGACCCTGGAGAAGAGGCAGCCCCAGGCCTGCTTCTCCCCACACACACCCTGTGTGGGTTTTTTAGAGTCTGGGCTGCCTCAGACAGAGCTTGGGCCTGGGACTCCCCGAGACACCTTTGTCCCCTCCCAGGCTATGCTCCTGTCACCGGGATGTGCCACCCCGTTCGCAGCTGCACCCTGAACCACGAAGATGGCTTCTCCTCAGCATTCGTGGTGGCCCATGAGACTGGCCACGTGTAAGTGCCTGGCCGGGTCTTCTGTCTGGGGACAGTCGGGGTACGGAGAGGTTGTCCTTGGATCCTCTGCTCTGCTAGTTCTGCCTGGCTGAGAGGGACAGCTGTATATGAAAGCCACTCGCACATGACTTTCTGTTCAGCACGGCCCAGGCAAGCTCAAGGTCTATTTCCTCCTAAAGGAGCAAATCGAGGGCAAGCACAGAGGGCCAGGCAGCTGCTTGGGCCCAGGGAGGCACTGGGGTCCTTGAGCCACTGTCCTATTCAAGCCAGGGTGGGATAGTGGGTCCTCCCCAAATTACAGGAGGCCCTGGGGCTCTCAGAGCAGCTCTTTGCCGCACTTCCACCCACCCCACATGCCCTTGACGCTGGCAGAGCCCCTGCATCTTGCAGCCAGGGCTGCTGAGCAGGGCAGGGGCGGGATGAGGGCTTGTGCTACCCAGTGTGGAGAATGTCCGGGTGCCCGGGGGGGGGGTGCCTGGCAGATGCCACTGGCTCCCCAGGGTTCGCAAGACACAGTGGCCCTTCTTAGGGACAGGTCACCAGAGGGACCACCTGCTGACGCCCCTCCCCAGGGTGCGGCTGGCTTTAAGAATCTGACAGGTAGAAAATCAGTAGCCCCAGGTTCAGGGCGGGTCTGGCCGGCTGAAGTTTGGGAGGTCAGCGCTGGGGGAGGGGTGCCCCCCAAGCTGCCCCTTACGCTGTGGCCCCAGCAGGCTGCTTTGCTCCCACACAGGCTGGGCATGGAGCACGACGGGCAGGGCAACCGCTGCGGGGACGAGGTGCGCTTGGGCAGCATCATGGCACCGCTGGTGCAGGCTGCCTTCCACCGTTTCCACTGGTCCCGCTGCAGCCAGCAGGAGCTCAGCCGCTACCTGCAGTGAGTACCTCGCGGGGTCCCCGCGGAGACCCCTTCGCCTCCTGCGCCCAGCCCTGGGGTCCCGCAGCCATGCGAAGCAGAGGGAGCGGGTGTATCTGTAGGTCTTGTGGGGGGCTCCCATGAGGGAGCCCGGCCGTGACTGGCAGGGGACACAGCGCTGTCCTGGGAGGTGCAAAGCCAGGAGGCGCTGCAGCAGGGACCCGGAGGCCGCCGCTGAGGGCTGGCCCCAGCGAGCGCCTCGGCTGAAGGCCCGCTAAAGGTCGCCGTGGTGCCGCGTGTCCTCGCAGCTCCTACGACTGCCTGCGGGACGACCCCTTCGCCCACGACTGGCCCGCACTGCCTCAGCTCCCCGGGCTGCACTATTCCATGAATGAGCAGTGCCGCTTCGACTTCGGCCTGGGCTACATGATGTGCACCGCGGTGAGTATCCAGCCCTGGGCAGGACACGTGGGGGCCAGAACTGGCAGCCAGAGGGCCAGCGAGGGATGAGGGAGCCTGGCAGGGTCCTTTTCCGCCTGCAGAGTTCAGGTGGTTCCCTGCACAGAAGGGACTGGAAAGGCTGGGCTGAGGACGGATGGCCAGAGGCAGGAGTCAGCGTGCACAGCCTAGAGGGGAGAGGACACAGTGGGCGGAGGAATAGCGCCCAGCGGTCCCAGGATTGAGTGCTGGGCAGGTGCAGCACCAACAGCATAGCCCCCAGACAGAGGCAGTGGTCAGGAGTCACTCACCCGCTGGAAGAGAGTGAGGCCCCGCCCCACACCCCCAGAGGAGGCAGAGGCTTGAAGCTGTAGGTCACCTGTGGAGCTCACAGGGCTGCGGGTGGAGCTCCATGGGCTCTGTTCTCAGGGCAAAGGGGACTCTGCCAAGGTGCGCCCTGATGTGAAGCTCAGCCAGCTCCCTCCAGGATGTGTTGGTTGAAAGGTTGTCAGGCCAAGCAGCAGAAAGGGGGGACAGAGGGAGGGGACAGAGTGGAGCTGGGACCAGGGGTCCTGTAGGACCAGAGGGCAGGGCCTCTCCCAGGCCGGGCAGTGGCCTCCATGGCAGGGAGGCAGCAATGCCCACCTGGCCTTGCAGTGACTGCCACCAGCACCAGCACACCCACTTCCTGTCCAGGTGCTTGGGCTCCCATCCGCCTGAGGCTGTTGCTGGACAGTCCAGACTCCCTGAGGCCCGCAGCCTCAGCCTCCAGGGCTGTGCACAGGCACCTGCAGCACCTGAGCTGTGTGTGCATGATCCTAGAATTTTGGGTCACGAAGAACTCACAGCCCCCAAGGCCACACAGACCCAGCACTGGGCGCAGGACAGGGTGGGCTCCCAGGTGGTCCCTGCCACGGGAGGTGACCTGGTGAGCTGTTCGTACTGTCTTCCAGTTCCGGACCTTTGACCCCTGCAAACAGCTGTGGTGCAGCCACCCTGACAACCCCTACTTCTGCAAGACCAAGAAGGGGCCCCCCTTGGACGGAACTATGTGTGCACCTGGCAAGGTGAGTGGGGAGACAGTGGGCGGAGCAGACTACAAGAAGCCCCAGTGGCCAGGGACAGGCCCTGCGGTGCCCACATGGGGGCCCAGGGCCCCCAGCCTCCCCTCCTGCCCATCCAGTTACTCCCCACACTGGACAGCCCAGCACTTCCGTCACCTTGTGCTTCTAACACAAGGTTCTCCCTGAGACCAAGCCCTGCATGTGCTGGTGACTGGGTTACCTCACCGAAAGGACAGCATTGGGGGGCCAGGCCTGAGGTGAGGTTTAGCCTGTCCACAACAGAACCTCTGTGTTGGCCCCTTGTGAGGCAGATTGGTTCCTGGAGGTCACTAGATGGTCACCCCACACCCGCGGCCCGCCTCACAGCAGATCTACAGAGGAGGAGCTCTGCTTCCGGTTACTCCAGCCAAAACCTAGGCTGCCTCTTGCTGGTTCTCACTTCTGTCCTAGCAAAGCCACACTGGCCACCATGGGGCACTGTGGGCTCGGAGCTGCCATCAACACTGACTTAAACTTTAAGCCCCACAAAGCCAGGTGTAAAGGGCCTCTCGTATGTTGGGCTGAGGTTCCTCAGTGCAAGTGAGGGCCAGCTCCAAGTGAGGGCCTCGCTCCAAGTGTGGGCCAGCCAGCTAACTTCAGGTCTCAATGGACCTTCTTAAAAATGTAGAGTCCTGGGCCCACCCACGGAGACTGGTTTGGTTGAAGGGCCCAGAATCGGCCCTGTGTTTTGTTTTGTTTTCTTCTGTTTTGCATCATGGTAAAGTTCACCTAAGATAGAATTAGCCATCTTGACTCACTTTAAAATGCACAGTGCAGTGGCACTGACTGCATTCACAGTGAGGCAGCCATCACCACTCCCTACTTTCTGTATTTGTTACCACTCCCGAGAGACACCTCAACAACCATCCACTCCTCCCTCTCCTTTCTGCAGCCCTTTGCAGCTACCCATCTGCTTCCTGAGAAGTGGCCTGTCTGGAATTTCATATAAACCGGATCGCATGACACATGACTTTTCGTGTCTGACATTTCACTCAGCCTATGAAGTATGTTCAAGAATCATCTGTGTTGCAGCATGCATCAGTGCTTTGTTCCTTTTCATGGCTGAATAATATACTCTTGTGTGACTGTATCACATTTCATTTATCCACTCATCCTTGAAGAGTCTGGATTTTCCTACTTTTGGGCAGTTGTGAGCAGTTCTGCTGTGAATATGCTTGCTCATTTAGCCCAGTAAATAAATGGCTACTTTATATATTTAAGAAATAGTTGTACTGATTGAAAAGCACATCTGGAGCTCAGTTCATCCTCTCCTAGTTCACAAGAAGCCCAGGCTGAAGATCACCCCAGATCAATGATTCTGGTATCTCCCTAGATCAGTGATTCTGATATCAACCTAGATCAGTGATTCTGGTATCACCCTAGACTAGTGATTCTGGTATCAAGAGAGCAGAGGGGATGCATGTGTCTGGTGCTTGTCCACATCTCCATCTGTGCGAACTTGTGTGTTTTGATGTCTTTTGTTTCAGCATCATTAATATTTGGAAAGTGTCTTAGTCTGCTGCTTGCTGCTGTGACAGAATGTTACAGATCGGCAATATTTAAAAGCAGTCATTTATTGTCTCATCATTTTGGAGGCTGGGAAGTCCAAGACCAAAGTTCCAACCTCTGTTGGGATGTGAGAGGGTAAGAGAGAACAAGAAAGCAGAGGGGTGGAGAGCTTGTCCCTTACGAAGAGCCCACTCCCACATGAAGGCCTTAACATGCGCACAGACAGAGCTCCCAGGGCTGCGCTGCCTCTTGAAGTTCCCACCGGCCTACATTTTGGAGATTGAATTTTCAATTCAAACTGTACCCTTCTCCTTGCACCCCCAAAGTTATGTCCTTCTCACTTGTGAAATGCATTCACTCCCTCCCAACAGTCACGAGCATTTAGCTACTCCAGTGTGGACTCAAAAGGCCAAGCTCAGAGTATCGTGTGAATTGGACGTGGAGGAGCCACAAGGCCCATCCATTCCAAGACAGTTCCCTTAAGAGGAGTGACCTCGGCAACTCTTTCAGGTCCTGCCCCACAAGGGTTCTGCATTGGGATCCATTTTCTGACACGTGGGCCTTCAGGGACCATTCAGAGCCACAGTAGAGAGCAGTCGCTCCTTAACACCACTTTCTGGCAAGAGGAATCAAGGAGGCAAGGAGAGAAGGGAGAGATGAAGAAAGGCGGCCAGGCCAGGGTGGAAGCAGGTCATCAGATGATGGGCTGCCAGTGCTGTGGCCACAGCCAGACCCGGATGGAGCCACTGCCTCCCCCCTCAAGCTGGGTGGCCCCTGACCATCTTTCCCACACCTTGGCCTCCATTTCATTATACCCCTGCAATTTTGAGTATTCGCCATTTTTGCAGAAAGAAAAGAAATCTATATTTAGATACTATGCAAGCGGTAACCCCAAGAGAAGCTGCCATCAGCCACCCCGAGCCTCTGCCATGCAGAGGGCACTTAGGCATGGTGGGAGGGGTGTGGGCAGGAACCCCAGGATCTGGAGCCCTGAGCTCCAGGAGATGAGCGGAAGCCCAGCATGGAGAAGACTGAGAGGCACTCAGCTCACACTCAGCAGGCCCAGGGGTGGGAGATGAGCATTTTCCCCAGGACAAGGATGCAGGCAGTGGAGCGAGAGCCAGCTCGGGACGTTCCATGTCACCTCAGCTCGGAGAGGTGACAGGTTACGGCCTCATAACACAATTGGTGTCTTTATAAGGACAGACATGGAAGAGACAATCTCTGTCACTGTCTCAGGAGGATGTGACAAGATGGAAATTCCTTCTTCCCTCCCTCCCTTCCTTCCTCCTTCCTCTGTTCCTGTTGCTGTGAGCACCGTATCCACTTAGGATGTTTGACTTTGTGCCTTGAAACCAGGTGAAATATGTGTAAACATTTATATATATATATGTTTACAGAGCATTTTAATCCCATCACACGTGTTCCTTTTATGATGTATTAAATGCTCAGGACTGTCCAGAAGGAAATAAACCAACACACTTGAGGGACTAGTGCAGGGTGGAATCGGTGATTTTCCGGTCTTTCTTCTTTGCTTTGTTTTCTATTTCCTATTGCATTGGGATTTCTATTTCTATTTCTAGCTTTGTGAGGAAAAACCTGTATTTAGCTTACAGCTCTGGAGGCCACGGGCTTGGCCACATCACCCCTTGGTAGATGCACTGCAATGGCAGGAACCCATGCAAGAGGGGGAAATCATGTTCTGAAAGAGTAAGCCAAAAGCAATTTGGAGGTTGGGCATGTTCTCTCAACAACCCACTCTTGTGAGAGTTTGGGGTCTCACGATCACTTCTTTAACCCCTTCCACGAGCAGCAATCCCAGAAATCTCCCAGCAGGCTGCACCTCTTATAGGTTCCTGGCTCAGTGCAATATACCAAGTGCCAACCCCAGCACATGATCCTTGGAGGACGAGCCCCATCTGAGCCATAGCACTTAGCAGGTGCATGCCCTGCTCTGTCCACACAATCCAGGCTGGCCAAGGACATGGTACATCACACTGCTGACCACAGGGCCCTGTGTGGCTCTCCATTTCAAGCCTAGGAGCAGTTTGCCCAGCTGGGCCAGTGGGAGGCGGGCACTGTGTGGCCTCTTCCTGCCCCGTGGCTCCTCTGGCCACTGGACACCTAGGGTCTGTGTCTCAGTCACATCCTTCACCAATGTGAGTCATAGATGTGCCAGGACAGCCTTCTTCCTGTATCAGTCAGCCTGGGCTGCTGTGACAAAAATACCCAAGACAAGGAGACTTGAACAGCAAAGATGTGCTCCCCCAGATCTCAAGCTGGAGAGGTTCCAGGCCAGGCACTGCACAATGGTCCCCCAAGGCTGCCCTCCCCACAAAACCATCGTATCAGGGATTGGGTCTTCACCCTGTGAATGCGAGGGACACAAACATTCAGTCCTGGTGCCCTTACCTGCCTCCCCTTCCCCACCTGTCATCCCCACCATGCGGCACCGGCTGAAGGGGACCTCAGCCAGCAGTCCCAGGGCCCCCCGCTCCCTGGCCGAAGGAGGTGCGCTTTTAGGGGAAGATAAGGCAACTGTGCCAACAAAGAGGTGGCCTAGAATTAGGCCTCCTCAACCCCCAGCGACTGACCACGCGTGCGGCCATGCGCCTGTTGGCCTAACCTGGTGGTAACGGAGCCCGTGACCACGAGCTGAGAGCTGGGAAAGAGGGCGCAGGGGGTGGCGTCCCTGCAGCCCCCACGCGGCCCTGACTGGTACCAAGACAGGCTGGGGAGCGTTTCCATGGGTGGTAAAGGTGAGAGGCGCTTGTAGGAAGGCAGGAGAGAGGCAGCTTCCAAGCAGACATGTACAAAGGAAGGAGGCAAGGAAGGACTCGCCTGGGTGGTGAGGCCCAGGGCTTCGGGGAAGCAGCTCAAGCATGGAGGCAAGGGTATGGCTCCCCTGGAAACAGCTTCCAACACAGAAACTGTCCATGGAGCGCATGCAGGGCCGCCACTGGAAGGAGTGAAGTGTTGAGCAAGGATGTGGTCTCAGCAGAGGCTCAGTGACTTTTCTGTCTGACCTAACAGTCCCATGACTACTAGGTAAACCTTCTGGCATATACATTAGTCTAACTTGGCCATCCATAGCTTGACCAAAAACAGCCCTGACTTGACCCATCGCCTCACTAGGAATGTGGCAAGCTACCATCTCAGCCCAATATTCAGATTCTCTATGCCTTAACCCACCTGTGATTCCCCCACCAATGTGTTCACTGAATGTACTAACAATGACGTTTGTTCTCTGTGTATAAAAATAGTAATGGGTCCTTTTTGTTTGGATTGCTCAGGACAAACTGAATCTGTGCTCCCAGGCTTAGGTCACTCATATATGGCTTAGAATAAACTGTTTCCTCATATTCCTTCAAAGCAGAGTTGCTATTGACACTGTCAATACATTCTTTTAATGTCCCATCTGGAGACTAAATAAATATCTAAAAGGGAAGTTTCACTTGTGCTGGGGATTAGGAACCAGGTAGCAAAGACTAGGAAGCATGAAACATTAAGAGGTAAGTGGGACTGAATGGGTGCAGATTAGAAATTTGGGAACAAGGAGGAAAATGTATGAAATGCAGGGCTGTTAAAAATGCAAGCAAAGCTCAAGTCATTTTTCTTTTGTTTTTAAATGTATGCCGCATGAAACCTGTGGGAGACCAGTTCAGGAAAATTATGACCTACTTGTTCTCCTCTGTGAGCACAAAGGAGAAAAGCATCAGGCGGCGGTGA
>PVLD010011568.1:0-64593 GCA_004027595.1 Dinomys branickii
TCTGACTAAATTTACATGTCTGTATATGGGTCCATACATCTACAATTCGAAGATATCAATGGATAAAGCAACAACTACTGTTGAGACCATATCACCTTGTCTATAGATTAGTTGTGATTGTACTATTTTCTATGATAATGGGTATCTGTTTGTCAATATGTTTTTGTACTTTTATGTTTCTAAAATAAAAAAAAAAAATGATATGAATTCAGCAATGGTTGTTATATTGCATATTATTGTCTTCAAAGTAGTTGTTCAGATTACCAGATATAAGCATGAAAAACTGGACAAAATGCTAAACATTTAACTTTTCCTTTCAATAAATCAATAGAAATTAGTAGTACAATTATCTTAACTCTCTTGTTTATGTGTGCGTATATACATACATATATATATATACATATATAATATGTATATATGTATGTATATATATAATTTTCCTTCTTTTGTGTTTTCCCTCATCCCGTCATGTTGTCTCCCTAGTGTAAGTACCTGAATGAGTAAATAAAATCTGAAAGGTACAACAGACATTGTGAAAGGGGAAGAAACTGCTCTAGAGAAAGATCTTTTGAAATTTTAAATCAGACTACATCACCCCCCTGGCCCTGCCTCTCCTGATTTCATTTCAAATACAATTTAATGTCATCCTATCTTAACAGTTTCTAGAACACCTTGTTTCTGACTCGCATTCTGACTGCAGAGAAACTGCAGTAAACTGCAGTAAACTGCCCCCTCTGGTCTTCTTAAAGTTCTTATGAAATAATTCCTGCGGCAAGCCTTTGCATTGCAGATTCCTCTAACAAAA
The DNA here is from genome assembly GCA_004027595.1 of Dinomys branickii. Classification (NCBI taxonomy): domain Eukaryota; kingdom Metazoa; phylum Chordata; class Mammalia; order Rodentia; family Dinomyidae; genus Dinomys; species Dinomys branickii. Next base: position 806 of record PVLD010011568.1, read on the forward strand.
TGCCATTTCCTCAGAGCTTGATAAACGACTCGCTGCTCTTTGTCATAAAGTCAATTACCACCTCTTCACTCTTTTAGAGTAGTCTTCTGTGATGGCAATTATAACATGACCATCGCACCTTTCTTTTAACTTGCCTTGTTATCTTCATGGGAGGCTTAACAAGGGAAAAAAATCTCACCCACCTCACATATATGCTATCAACAAAGGTTTGTTACATGAACGATGGCATAACGCGAGACAGTCTTCCATTATTTCCTGTACTTTTTTCTCTTTAATTTTTGTGGTACCAGAGATCGAATTCAGCACCTTACGCTTGTCAGGCAGGCTCTTATGCCATTGAGCTGTATTCCCAGCCCCAGTCTTCCATTCAAATGTGAATTCCACTACCTTTTAGTTGTAGAATACCAAGGAATATTCTTAACTTTTTTGAACCTTGGAAATTCTGTTTTATTTCAAAGAGAAAAGTAAAATAAAAACTATGATATAGAATTTCAAATCAATAGGAAATAAACAATGGTTAATATATTGCATATTGTTATCTGCCAAGTAATTGCTCAGATTACCATATATAGGCATGCAGGATTGATCAAATAATATAAACACAAACCATTCCCTTCAGTGAACTAAAAGTAATTCATAGTATAACTCCCTTAGCTATCTTGTGTGTATGTGTATATATTCTTTCTTTTCCCTTCCTTCTTTTCTCCTTTGCCCCATCCCAGTTTCTCTTTCCTTTTCAGCAGTTTCTTTCCCTTTCACAATATCTATTATAGATTTTGAATCTTATTTAGTCTTTCAGTTTCTTACATTAGGGAGAAAATATGATGTTTACATATGTGAGTCCGATTTATTCACTTATTAATGTGGTCTCCAGCTGCATCCAATTACCTATAAAAGTCTCAAGTTTATCCTTCTTTATAGCTGAGTAGTACTTCATGTTATGAAAATATCACATTCTTTCTATTCATTCCTCAGTTGTTGGGCATTTAAGTTATTTCCAAGATTTAGATGCAACAAATTTTGCTGCTATAAACATGGGTGCACATATATCCTTGTGATATGATGTTTTCAGTTCTTCTGGGAAAATATCCAGAAGGGGAACAGCTGGGTCAAATGGGATTTCTCATCTTTGTTCTTTGAGGAACCGCCACGCTGATTTCCACAGTGGCTGCACCAGTCTACACTCCAACAGTGAAGAAGGGTCCCTTTTTCCCACAGTCCCTTGAGCATTTTTATTGGTTTATTACTTGATGTTAGCCATCCTTTCTGGGGTGAGATGGAATCTCAGCGTTGTTTTAATTTGCATTTCTTGGATAAGTGATGATGTCGAACATTTTTTCATGTATTTGTTTGTTTCCATTTGTATTTCTTCATCTGAGAAGTGTGTGTTCATCTCAGACGCCTGTTTTTGGATTGGATCTTTGTATTTGCCAGAGGGGTGGGGCTTCTATTTTTAAAATTCTGTATATATTCTAGATAGAGGTTTTTAAAATTTGTTATTGTAAAGAAAATCGTACAAAAAAACAAGAATAATAGCAAAATACAAACTAAACAATGCAAGGACATTAAAAATGATACAGGATTTCCAACCAAATGACAGGGATTAACAGTGGTTGTTATATTACATATTGTTATGTCCAGTGAAGTTGCTCAGATTACCAGAAGACTTGGAGATTGATCAGATCATTAAAGGGACTAAGAAAATAATAACTTAAAAGAACATTAGAGAAAATCCATGGATTGGGAAAAAATTTTAGCCAACTCTCCCCTGATAGAAGTTGTTTCTCTTGGAGAGTTGCCTAAAATTTGTTCCCAATCCATGGGTTTTCTTTTCACTGTGGGTGATTTCTTTTGATGTGCAAAAACTTTTTAATAAGATGAAATCCCAGTTGTTGATTCTCTGAAGTACTGAACCTTGGAATTTCTGATTAAGATGGAAAAAGTGTAAAGCATAGTATCTGACCTATAGTTTGTACTGTATAATTTGCAGATATCTTTGAAACTAGTACTGTCATTATTATTAATGTGTTCTAATTAAAATGTGGGAAAGTCATCATAAAAACAGATGCACAGAGCAGAAGTGTTTTCATCTTTCTGGAAAAATTGCTTAGGAGATATTATAGGAGAGTTAATTTGAAGTTTTTATCTTTCATGGAAATATAATTTGCTGAATTCATTGAAATAATATCACCTGTTATTTTGGGAATGCAGTTAAATACTCTTACAGTGCTCTTGGCCTAAAATTACATAAATTTTATTTAAAACACAAATCTATGTTCTATCTCTCTCTGCTCAGAATTTCAAGTAGGAAAATTGTAACAAGAGTAACATAATATGGCTATTCTAATGCACAAATCGTATAATGTATTCTCAAAAATACATCAGTAAAGGAAAATATACACCGTTTTAAATTCAAACCATCTAAATGTGTTGGTTCTATTTATTATTTTCTGTTCCTTCTATCTGTTTTCTTCCTTGTGTTTAAGTTGCAAGGAACACCTTTTGGAAAATCAACATTTTTTTAAAGTATCTTGACTTACTTTACATTCTACGAATGTAAAAACAATTAAATGAGAAGAGTGAGGCCAAAAGTCATGCAGTCCATCTTGAACTTGATTGATCATGACTCATATTCCATGCTCTTTAAGACCAAAACCAAAACTGGCAACAACAGCAACGACAACAAAACCCGACCAATTTTGTGAACACACCAGTGTTTTTGCTCGACCAAAGAGGGAAACCCTTACCACAATGTTTGGGGATAAAGTATGATATAAATCACCCTGCAAAGACTTCATTCCTTGGGCAGGAGATCAAGGTGTAAAAAGCGGGTTTTAGGCTACAGTGAGAGCACACACAACATTGTCTCTGTGACTAGCAGTGAGATTGGTCTGTGCTGGGTTGCGGACAGGCCAGAGGGCGTTTCCCATGAACAGGAACACCTGGTGCTGCCCGTATATTGCCAATGACTGGAGGTTGAAATGAGAAGATCAAATCTTGGCGCAAAACTACATATGAAATCAGAGCCAGAGCATCAGAAGCCGCACAGGAACAGACTGAAAGCAAAGGGAAGAAGCCTAACCCTTGGGTGTCTGATGTGCCCGGGAACTCAGGTTGGTAGGATCGGTGTAAGCTGGCCTACATTTCAGACATCAGATCAAGGGGAGCATATCTTTCTGTCTCACATCAAAAGGAGATCAACCTTGACTTGATTGAAACTTGTGGGGTTTTTTTGTTCACTTCTTTAAGAATCTCTAAATTTTTAAATATATGTTATATATAATATATATTTTATATATAATATATATTACATTTTTATTGTCTCTATGCCACCCCTTAACTTCCCATCTTTCAATTAAGAGGAATACACCTCTAACACTTACCTGGAGAAGTCATGTACTTGGATGGTTTAAACTACTAGGTAAAAAATTACTCACTGCTTTTCTAATTTCTATCTGAAAAATTGTCAAGAGAATTTGGTGAGATATTTTTTCCTCCATAATTTGTAACAGATAATAGCAACAGCAGGGGGCTGGGGATATAGCTCAGTGGAATAAGCGCCTGCCGAGCAAGTGCAGGGTCCTGAGTTCAATCCCCAGTACCGCCAAAAAAAAAAATTTTATTAAAAAAAAATAGCAATAGCATCCAGCTTGCTTAAAAATTTTCAATATTGATCACTTTATTCAAAAAATAATCAAAGGTGTTTTGTTCTTTCTACATTTTCCTAATATTGTTCTGTTTCCTAGAAACAAAAAAAATGAGAAGTATTGGAAAAATATTTTAAAATCGTCTAATGTCTGATTTATTTTCTGAAGAAATTTTGAATTCAATCACCTGAGAAGACACAACCTGAAGGAAGCTTCCCAAGCGTCATGAGTTGCACACTTGCTTCACCAGTTTGTAGCTGATTAGACATTTACCCGGGCTCTTTCTGCCCACAAGATGACCAGCTTTCAAAGTAGACTTTAATGCTCGATTATTTTTTCCCTCACAGTTTCTAAATTATGGGAGGCTGAAGCCTTCCCACCGTCCTTAGAGAGCTGATGGGCTTGTATGAGATGAAAGAAAAATTGACATCTGAAGGTTTCAAGAGATTGGCCAGCAGCAGGCTGGTGCCTCAGCTGGAGTGAGAGAAGTTAATAACTTGTAACTAAATATTCCTTGGCTCTTTCTATAAGTTCTGATGATGTCTAGAAATTTACAAGGAATAAAGTGAATAGAGTATGGCCTGGGATACTGACACTCAAAGTGAGGCCCAAAACTATGTCCTCTAAGACCAAATGAAACCCAGCCCAAGTTACTATTCAGTGATAGATTCCCAATGACCACTGAAAAGAGTGTTGATGCTACTGACCTACTACATATTCCAAGGGACTGACTCGGACAGTCACCTTCATTCAGGTACTCAAGTCCCGGGAAACTAGGGTATCACCGAAAAGAAACCAGGTAGCTGAGTCGGAGAGAAAAGCAGGAAAAAAATTCCCCACATCATTTTTCTCGCTCCTCTACACATAAGCATTCTCAGAGGTTACACAAGCTCGGACACAAGCTAAACACAAGCTCGGACACAAGCTAAACAACTACGCATATCCCACTTTTGCAAAATCAGGACATATGCAGAAAAGAATATAAAACAAATATGTACAGCTTAAAGACTTGTCGCAAGTAGGGCAGTTTAATAAATTGAACATCATTCTATGCGCTTTTTTATTTTAAAGAAAGAAAACAATACAAACAATGGTTTTAAAATTTCAAAATGAGGTTATAGGAGTAAATATTATTTTAAAGCCCTCCCCAAACCTTCCAAATGACCATCCCAGGTGGTATCCCGTGCTACGATAGACATAACAGAGAGTACTCAAAGACAACCACACTCTAATTCCCCGAACCTGTAAACATGTCACCTTACAAAGCGAAAGGGACCTTGAAAGTGTAATTGTGTTAAGGACCCTGAGATGAGGGGATTAGGTTGGAGAATCCAGGTGGCTCAAGGTACACACAAAAGTCCTCATGCTCTATGAGGAGTTCTGGGGCAATTAGAGTATTTAAAAAAAAGTGATGATAGAATCAAAGAACATGAGATACCACAAGCTAAGGTATATACAAGACCTTTAAAATCTAGAAGGAGAAAGGAAATATGTTCTTGCCTGAAGCCTTCAGAAGAATCCGCACCCTGCCAAAATGTTAGTTTCCTGCCATTTCTTCGAAACAACAAAGTACATATCTGTGGTATTCAAGGTCAGTAAATGTCTGCAAATTTGCCACAGCAGCCATTGCAAACAAATGTGCTTTTCCTCCTCTGGAAAAACTAGGATCCTGGTTTTTGTAGGAATCATTCGTTGGCTTGTTATTTGATATCACAGTTGCACTATATAAGCATATATCTCTAAGTCATGTTCTAGGTATGTAAACCTGAAGAGTAAGCAGAATCCTCAGTGTGCAGAGACGGGTCAATATTGCTATGGACCGAGTGGAAGGCTCTTTACAAAAAGTGAGCAGTGGGTCTGGCTTCAAAAGTTCCCTGGGAGTTTATTCACCAAGCTGGAGCACTGAGTACAGCGAAGTGAAGAGCCTGCTGCTACCCGCCTGTCAGAAATAGTTTCATGAGCTGATACCAATAGTGACTACCAGCACTTACCTCCAAGCTCACAAGCTCATCACTGAGTTCAATTCAAACACCTTCATTTTGAAGATCCTTTCATGCTGTGCTTATATTGTGTTATTTTTGTTTTTGGGTCTCACTAGATCTCTTATTATTTAGAGTTTGTTTACTTTGGACTAATTTTCCAATATTTTAACACAGTTTCATTTCCTATATATCTCCAGTCACTTGGATATTGTTTATACTCTCTGGAGGGTTTATTCAACTTTATCTTTTATTTTCTACATCGAGCTTTTCATCATTTTGTAACATGTGCTTAATATTCAAAATTCCTTTCTGTTCTTTACAGCTTCTTTTTCATATGTTGTCCCTTTGCAACAGAGGCAACATTGTGTTTCTAAAGGTTTGAATAGTGGGTCCCTTTGCAAAGGTGGGGCTTTGCTGTTCTGTCTCTCTTCTACTTTGTTTTGTTTGTTTTGATCTTGCTCTTGCATGTTAGAAGCTTTGAGCATCTTTATTTTTCCCTGCATGACCTGTGAAGTGCCGTAGGAAGTAAATCATAGGTTAGAGTCATGCTACTGGAACTACTGTTGGTGTTAGAGTAGGATGATCTGATGGGCCCTTGGTTAGTGTAAGTATCCTCAAAGAATACTGGTTTGTTGCCAAGAGAACATACTACAAATTTCCTTCGTAAAGTTTAAAGGACAGTCCATTAGTATGTTCAGAACAAAACAGGAAAAGAAGCTGGGACAAAGGGTTCACCTGTGAAGAGTCAACATACATGTGATTTCTTAGACCTGTTTTTCATTCCTGATAGCACCCATATTCCCATTCTTGCCAGGCATAGTCTCAGTTCACACCCCCTTTGTCTCTTCATACCTGCAGAATAAACACCACAATGTTGAAAGTGTTGGAAAGAGAGTTGCTTAGAAGATGTGAGAGTGGGTATCTGGAATCTCAGTACCTCCCAGTCAGCTTCTCATTTCTCTCTCATCAGCTCTAACAATTACCACTGATCCATTTTTTTATGGTCTTCCAAAATGGGTCACCGCTGTCCTTCTCCAGTTCTTTGAGCTTTATGTCTTTTTTCCAAATGCATTATTGCGATTTTAGTGGGATTTTTGATAGAAAAGGAAATGAACTTATCTCTTTAACCTATTATATAGGCATAAAAATACAGTATATGTTTGTGTGTGGAGTCAGTCACCAATAGTTAAAAGTAAGGATATAGTGAGAATAGCGTAGGATCAAAATGTACGTGTGACTTCTTTTGACAACAGGAAAAGGATTTGCTCATGTGAGGCCCCCAACAGTGTTAGTTATATGTTTTAGGCTGTCCCTACAGTTCCCTAATTTCTTATATCCAGAGCACTTTGTTCATTTTGTTTCCAGCACTTTCTTGGCCCCTACAAGGTTTCTAAGCTTGTAGTGAGCACTTTTTAAGTTTTTAATTCAATCAAATAAATAATAGCAGGTGATGGGAAGGTTCTAAATGTGTGCAGTATGGTTTTGATGCCTCTGAGTAAGGCCAATTGCTACCTTTTTGTTTAAAAAATATTGAGGGACTATTGAAAGTGGATCATTAAAAGTTTGTGATCATAGATTAAGGGAACAGCCCAGTGGGGGTATGTTTAACTCACAGGAGCAAGTCCCTGGGATTCATTCCCAGCACCTCAGAAAAAGCGATTAAAACATTTTTGGTTTTTCTCTTCACTTCTGTCCAGACATCAATTTTCTTCAGAAATTCTACATATGAAAAGGTAAACCTAAGTGATAGACATACATGAATTACAAAAATGACAATATTCCTTCTGTGTCCTGAATAAGAGACTCCAGCATGTTTTGCTTTCACTTTGTACTATCCTTATGAGCCCTTCTTACATGGATTTTATGCACTGCTATGCTTCCAAAATGTGTATGTGTCATATTGCTCTCAGTAAACTTACAGCTTACATGTGTTAGCATTTATGCTTTGCGTGTTGTTATGTTCCCAGGGCATATGATGTTGTAGGTACTTAAAAATGTATTGAATGAATTGCTGTATATGTCTAACTTGTAGAAGTAATATGTTAAATACTCTAGAGGTGAATTCCCTTAAGTATGTTCTGGCAGGTAAGTTTTTCTAATGTGAATATTTTCCTCAAAGAGAATCATCCCATGATCATCACATATTTGGAAGACATCCAGCTGAAGAAGTCTAGGTGGATGTTTTTACTACTGGACTTTCTGAGCCTTCAGTCATTTGTTAATTCATTAATAATATTTTGCATGTGTCCCATTTGGTGGTAATTATGCTGGGTGCTTCAGCAACAAATAATATCTATACTCACTCTGCTACTGTGGATCCAAAAACTCAGCAATATGCAACCAAGAGAGAGAATTGATGGCTTGTTTGCCTTAAAATTTATTAGAACAATGAACCTCTTTTTGAGGAACATCTCATGGTACTAGTATTTCATGGAACACCCTTTGGGAAACCTGGCGCTAGCTATAAAAATAACTATTTTAATTCAGAAACTAGTTGGGAATTTTTATGTGCAATTAGGTCCAAGCTCTGTAGTAAATGAGGACTAATAGATTATAAACAGTACCAGATAGGGTACTCCAAACCCAACTCCATTTAAGAGACCATGGTGGAAAAAGCACCTCCTAATGGAGATATAAATCAACTCCAAAGGGAACTAATGACTTCATTCACCATTCAACTTTCCAAGCCAACCTCTGTCTAATCAATATGGAAAGCTGTCCAATCCGAATCCAGACCCTTCCTTGCATCTTGAAGGAGCTGGCACATTTCTGGAGGTCATAATGTTGCAGTGGAAGATGTTGCCTGTGCTTTCGCAGTGAATAGCATTTTATAGCAAGACCCATCATGACAGATGTTTTCCACATACCAATCAACCTGAATTACCCAATCTCAAATACCTCAAACTCACAGAGTATGTTTTGGAGGACAGCCAAATTCTATTAATTAACTTTTATCTCTCCCTTGCTCTTTTTTCTCTCTCACACACACTTGCCTTTTTTTAATGCAATAAAGCTTCAGTAAACCTCAGGAATCTAATGTTTATTTTAACTAGCAATAAGCTTTTGAACAGGAAAACACATGGAGGTATATTATACTACCATATTGGACTTCATCCCTACCAGATAAATGGTAAAATGTTATCTGTGACTTTCATTATGTTTAGCTGTTTATCTTTTATCTTAGATATTGACTCTATATTTTGCAAATTATAATACCCTAGAGATTAAGCTGTAGATGTGCAATGCATTAAAGGTTATAGATCCTACTGGTAATGTGATTCACAGGTTCTTAATTAAATTGAGATGTATTTTTCCCTAAACTTCAGATTATGAATCAAAAAATATATCAATAACTCTTCAGGGAACTTTATTGAGACTTTAATAATCTCTACTACAGTGAAGAAATAGAGGAGTACATAAAGTGGTAAATGTGTAGCATTTGCCCTAAAAAGGCTTACATTTGAACTTAAGCAATTGAGGGAAGTCATACAGCTAAATAACTGTAGGAAGACTTATTCACAAACTCACATGAGGCACCAGGTTGCTATGTGTTCATTACTTACTTTTGTACATTCAGTTTAAACATGGAGACAAATTGTAGGTGCCAGAAGGGAACCCACGGTGCTGAGAAGAAAACATCCAGCAATTATTTTAGGCTTCACGGATAAATAATAGCAATGGCATTAGTGAGTGATAGACATTCACTGAGTGCCAGTATCCATCAAATAGTTTATGTTCACATTTGGCTAATCCTGGCAATGTCCCCCAAATTAGCAGTTTTTATTGCCATTTCATTAATGGGTAAAGCGAAATTCCAAAGTAGTTAGACGAGTTGCTCAATATCTAGTTGAGTGGAAAAGTTGAACTGACACAGCATAGCCAAACCCCAGAAATCTTGGTTCTGTCTACCATACCGATCTCCTACGGAATCCTAAGGAATTGCAGTCAAATCTTTGCCTATCAAGTCTTATGGAAGCCTCAAACCAGCTGAATTATGTTTGCTTGTTTGTTTGCTTTTCTGAGAGAACAAGAATCACCTTTTACCCGGCATTTGTAGATTAGAAAACATATCTAAATATCATCAGCAAAGAGCTCACTGTGGCTTCAAAACTAAATCTTCCTTGACACAAAGAACCTTAAAAATTTGCAACGTGTAATCATACCTACAGGTAACTCCTCAGTCTCTGAGAAGACTCTTGCCAGTCTCTAGCCCAAAACCAGAGTTCAAATGCCAAGAAACCAGTACCTGATCATGACAGGGTTATTTCCCTGCAAAGCTGTGCAGGTCTTACCATCCCATCACGTGACAAGTCACCTGCATGGACTTGTCTGGGAAACAGTTGCTGGCAGCTACTAACCAGCCTAGACAGGTTGAGCCAGAGAGGTGGACATAGAAGCAATTAAAAAACACATAACCTCATGGGCATGCGCCTTGGTGTGAGCAAGCAGACATCCACTACTACCACCAACCCACTCAAACACCTGTAGCTTCATTTGCAATTAATAAATTAATTAAAATGTTCTCATGGGAAAAAGCCTCAGTGAAACCATGAGTTTATTGTAATGAAACTCAGTGCTATGAACTGCACTATAATAATACTGATCATACCAAGAACTAAAGTTATTTGTTGTTGCTTTACATACGCAGAATGGAGTAGTACATTTTCCGGCTGTTTCCCCTCCCTCTTTATGATCTTCAGTTGACTAATTTCTTCTGGGGACATGGCCCAAACCTAATTAAAAAAGGAAGAAAGGAAAAGAGAAGAAGTCGATGTTAACGACAGCGATTCCGTACAATAGCAGTTTCTCATTTGACAGCCAATTTGCAGCCAAAGTACCCACTTGAAGGCATGAATTTTTAAGACATTTAAAAAACAAAAATGAAATGACAAGTATCAGAAACCTTAAGTGATCTTCACAATTAAGTACATTTCCACTTAAAAATGTACTACTTACACAAGATACCAGGAGGAAGTCAGAGAGTGGAAGGTGGTATATTTCTCTTCAGTGTCCATTACATTAAATTATAAGCACTTCAGTGCATATAATGCATGTATATCAGCATATATACAATTATTAATCAAGAACACATTTCCATAGTGTTGCCAGATGTAGTTATTAAATAACCTGAATATTACTTCATGTCTCTCTGTTTCATTCATTCATTCATTTTTTCATTCATCCATCCATTCATTCATTCATTTATACCCCCATACATTTAATTAGAAAAATTTAATTTCTTTCACTTTTCATAAACTCATCAAGGAGTTTATAGGCTTAAACCAGATTTCAATCCTCTGTGCTGTGGATATTTCAGGAGGGATTGGTCCTTTTTGGGGGGTGCATGTCCTGTGCATTGTAGGCTGTTTACTGGTACCCTTAGCTACTACCACCTAGACGCTAATTGCGTATGCACTGCAGAAGCAAGAGCAAGATGCCAATAGCATACTCTTGGCCTTTCCCAGGTGGGACATTTAAAATACACTATGATGCTGGACACTGCCAAATACCCCTTGAGGGGGGAAAAGTCACTCCCAGTTGAGAATAATAGGCCCTGGGGATTTTGTGCCTCTTTCTGAAGACTTCAGGTTTGTGATTATGTTCTTTTTCCACTGTTCTTTAGACATAAAACCCTGTCTTTCTACCTGTAGGGCTGAAACCTGAGAGCTCTAACTCCGCTCCTCTCCTTTCATGAATAATTAGTCCATTCAAACTTTTAAACAGATAGTACAACACCATCAGGCTATGACAGTAAGGTATCTCTGGAGTCCCACAAGCTATGATGACAGTTTGAAGAACATGAAAGCAGACAGAGCGATAGAAGAGGGGGAAAGACCACAAGTCCTAATGTCTTAAACTTCAACTCGAACTTGTCTGCCTAGCTAGCTATATACTGTTTAAACCTTCTCAGTTTCCTATTGTGCAAAAAGAGGATAACTTTGCCTACTATGCAGTTCTGTCCTGAAGATTATACATTGCAAAGAGAGGGTAGAAAATGGAATGTTCCACTAATTTATATACTCTTAATAAGCACATCTGTAGTAATGACCCAATTTTATTTTTGATATCTGTGGATTTGAAAGAGTTTTCTTACTTAGATATTTCTACCATTTGTAAAATATAGGGTATAATAGGCAGTGTGAGTCTTTGCCAGACTCAGACTTGTCCCCAGAGGAGGTTAGTGATGGTATCTTGTTGATCAGGGGCCGTGACTCAGAGCTGACTTGCCTGGCATTTCTCAATCCAGCAGGTGCCTGGGGGAGTCACTGAGTGAGATCGCAGCTCACTGTGTGGTTGGTGGAATCAGGTTTCTTGCTTGTTCCACTCAATGACAATGGACTCCTGATGGGATTCTGTGTGTAAAACCGTGGGTGCCTGTGATATCTTAGAAAAATAAATTCAGAAAATATAGCTGTGAACCCTTCAGCTGTGCAATACTTTCTCCATGTTAAGGAGTCCAAAATTCCTCCAATTAGAGTTGAGACATTATCAACTAAAGATAGCCTCAAAGTGTCTCTGAAACGGAGCCTTTTGAAATCTGAAGTGGCATTTGTGGAAGTGCAAAAGGATCTGAGCAAATGCCTGAGTGGTCGGGACCTTCACCGTGAAAGGATACTTACACTGGAGAACAAAAACATTGTCGTCTGCTCCCAGAATAGCGTTCTGCCTCTTGCAACAGCCACAATAGATGCTTTGTTGGAAAATATGGTATTTGTGCCTCATGATGAGTGTCTCAAAATTAAATAGACGTCCTCTGAACATATCTAAAATTTTATGCTGTACTATTTTTAGGCCTAGAAAAGTGGGCTTTGTGCACTTAATTTGCCCTCTGTATTTCCCATTAGTTTTACTCAGAACTTTTACCCTTTTCCCTCACTTCACAGAACTTATTTTGATTGTCATCAGGAACATGAAGAAAAGACTATAGCGTAGGGACAGAGAAATATAAAAGCGGAAGAATTAACATTATTGTTCATCAGCTTGTGGAAGCAAAGAGTTCCATGTTTCGGAAACATCAGTTCATGTAAATGTCATCATAACCCGGAAAGGAAGATATTTCTATATACTTTTAAAGAAGAAGTTGAGATCTGAGGAAATTGACTAATTGAGCAAAAGTTTCAAGTGGTGAGTGAAAGAGTGGGCATGAGAAAGTAGGTGAGAAAGCCCTTGTGCTGTGCACTCTCCCACATTGCCTACCAGGTATCTCTCTGACACATCTAGGAGGCCTCCTTTTGAGTTTACCCAATCAGACTAGAGAATTAAGCGATCCATGCAGGGCCAGCTCCTCTCCTGGCTGAATCTCAGCCTGATCTGATTTCTGAGACCAGGTCTTTGGCACCAAGGCTACCTTCCGTGTAGGCTTCTAGTCACATTCTCCATGTGGACACATCTTGGAAATGAGTTGGCAATGCTTCCCTTTATTTCTCCAGAATGTGGGTTTCAGTCATTTCCGAACTAGCAAATGAGAACTTAGGCTGTTCTTGGCTTAATGACGAGTAAGCTATGCTGGGTACTTTTCCAAACTGACAGTCACCCTATGAGATATTATCCTCACCATACAGATGAGGATGCCGTGGACTGGACAAGTGACTGGAAGTTCACACCAACTCAACTGAAGTGGCACAGCGGACCTGGGAGGCAAATGCGAACTGCCCCCTTCCAACACTGACGACCTAGAGAACTGCCTTGAGAGGCTGCATTGAGCTGCAGCTACACGGTTTCCTTCGGCCTGCCTCCGGACTGTGTTTTAGGGAGTGGAGGCCAAGAAAACATTCTGAGCTCAGCACCACTATTGTTTATGCAAGTATAGTCAGTGCCTAGGGCACCACTTTGCTGGAGGCAGAGCTCTACAGCTCAGATAAGGAAATGGTTAGAAGGACAAAAGACCTGGCAGTTCTCAAGGGGATCTGATCTTTGGCTGTATCCCCTGATGTTTATGTGAATTTAAAAGACCAAGTCTGAATTTGATGCTATCTTTGGGAAATCTAATTAGCAAGTCATAGAGTTTTCGTCTGCTGATCCTTCCAGATAACAAACCTGCAAACCATCAACAAAAGCAAGAAGACAGCAGTGCAAGAGTCTGATGAGATACCTTCAGGTCCCAGGGCAAGAACGCTGACTCAACCCAATGGCTCTTGTGCGCAGGCAGAGAGCACACAGGCCTGAAGTGCCCTCTCCTGCACCTCTAAGCTGCAGGAAAACTCGTCCAGAAAAGAAAAGAAGCAATGTTTGGATATAATTGGTAAAACTAAGCTCAGCTTTCAACTTTATTAAATGTTGGGAGGCTGAGAGATAGAATATTTGTCTTCTGTAGGGACTACTGACCTAAACTATAAAACTCAGGAATTATGATTGTTTTGAAGATGACACCAATCTAACAATCACATCCATTTAGAGCAATGTAGCCAACCTGAGTCAGGCAAACCTAGGTGTGAAACAACCTGGCTGAGCTAGCCTTTACATATGGAAATTGCTTAGTCTCTGAATCAGTTTCCTCATCTGAAAATGTGGGATTGAAAGACATATTTCTCACTGAAGGATTATGATTGCTAAACAATAGTCTGTAAGCAAAGCATTTGGCACAAGGTTAGTATTATTTTTGAACTATGAATAATGATTGAACAACCATTAATTGTAAATTAGTAGCTACTGTTCTGTAAATCTACTCTGTGTCAGACAATGTGCACATAATATTTTTATTCTTTACATAAGTCCCACAAAATGTAATTGAAGAAATATCTATATCTGAGCCATTTTTGTCTGCTTTGCAGCAGAATTTCTCAAAGCAGTTTGCAACCATTTTACAATGTCCTATAGGGAATGTAGAACCTAAAATGGAATAATATAAACATGTCTGAATGTAAGACAGTCTTAGTAACAAAACTGTCGCTCAAAAATGTCACTTAAATCTTAGTCTTTACATAACTTTTCTTCCTAGATGCTACCATATAGGCTATTTATTTTGAAATGTAATTAGTAGCTTGGAAATAAACATTAGCTTTGAGTAAATCAATCATTGTTAGTTTTAAATGCATATAGAGATTACTTGAGGAAGTAAGCTTTTAAAAGTGTGGTAAAAATGGCATCCCTGCAAACTAAGGTTGTGGTTCAAAAAAAAAAATAGTAGGTCTGGGGTGACATCCATAAACAGCCACCTACAGAATATATGAACCAAAAACAGTGACCCACATGGGAATGTGTATTTTGGGATATCGCTTCCAGTAACAGCATCATTCATCAATGCATATTGAACAAAGTCATAAATACTTAGAATGCAAATCACAGCCTTTGAAGAAAACGTGGTCACTGACAAATTTTTTTAAAAGTTTTGGTTATTCAAGGTTTTATTGTTTTTTAAATGTTTTTTATTTTAAAGAGAGTTTTAAAAAACTAAAAATGGTGCAGAATTTCTAAACAAAATGATAGGGAATTAACAATGATCATTACATTGTATATTATTATCTTCAAAGTAGTTGCTCATGGCACTGAAAGGAAAAAACATTATGCTGGTGGATTTTTCTACTAATTATTTAGTGAAGCATTATTTTCCCAACAAAAAGAGCTTTTTTTCTCAGTATAATGAAAATTGAAATCCTATGTGTATTCAATTGTAAACAGACAAATTTTATTTTTTATTTCTACTTGAAGAGTTACTTTTTGCATAAAAGTTTACAAATAACAGTTTTTATTTTGATTTTTCAGTATAAAAAATTGCCTTGATGGCATATTATGTTGTAACACTAATTGCTTGTAGCATAGTTAAATGACAGTATTGAAACCTAATCTTTGACTGCCACCTTGTAGACATGAACGAATGTTCACCAAGCATGTATTTTGTATTTTGTTGCATTATACACTGCAACTAATAAGCCAAGAAATCGACTTATATTAGGTGTGGGTACTGTTTCTCAAAACCACAAATTAAAAATGATAAATTATTGATATAGTTTATTATTTGCTAATTTTATGACACTCTTTTGTTATGTATATGTAGGGAAGTCATGGGGATTATAAATTCAATTTGAGGAAAGCTTAAAACCATCTATTTTAAGACAAAGGGCCTTTAACTTAAGATCGCCAAAGCAGTGATATTATATATTTGCTTAAAGAGAATCATAAGAGGTTTATTTTTCTGATAGTAAAAGTTACTTAATAAAGACTCGTTTCCATTAACTTGAAAAAAGCAAACAAACAAACAAACAGTAGTTGCTCAGATGACCAGATATATGCACCTAAAATTGATCAAACAATATAAATACTAACTCTTCCTTTCAATGAGCTAATAGAAATTAGCAGTACCATTATCTTAGCTACCTTGTGTGTGTGTGTGTGTGTGTGTGTGTGTGTGTGTGTGTGTATTCCTTCCTTCTTTTCTCCTTTCCCCCATCCCAGTTGATTTCTTTCCTTTTGAGCAGTTTCTTTCCCTTTCGCAGTATCTATTGTACCTTTTGTACCTTCCCAGTTTCTTACACTAGGGAGATGATACGATGTTCATACATGCGAGTCTGATTTATTTCTCAATGTTGCTCAAAGTTTTAAGGAAAAATAGTTTTCTCAAAAATGAATTGGAAATAATTATTTTAAAATTAATGTTATTCGATCAAATGCAGGGTTTTAAATATATTGCAAAATTTGTAAGTTAAGACAGTTTATTGTTAGATTTCACCTTTGTCATAAAAATCTATTCTATCTTTTCAATGACACTTATTAACATGATTTAGGGTATTCTTGGTTTTAAATATTGCTGAAAGCAAGCTACTGTGCTGGTTGTATTTGTAGAGATGAACATTAATCAGCTATCAGTGCTAATTTGGAAAAACCAAGTGTAGGGAAGATATGACGTATTTTTATAAAATTGTTATATATGATAAAAAGTGACAAAGCCATGAGAGATATTATAAGTGAGGTATCTTAGGAATTCACTGGGTGGGATTTCAAGTAAGCCACAAGTTACGAGCAGTAATAGGTTTCTGTTTTCTTTTCTGTTCTGTTTTTGTCTGTTTCTTTGGTTGCTTGAGGTTTGAGGTTTGGTGAGGAGGAAGGGTGACTTGAGACATAAGAATGTCACACTGACTTTGTCAACATGTCCATTGAATTAGATTCAGTTTTAAATGCGTACCATAGACATCCGAGCTCCCAAAATCAAGGTATGCTGGCTAATTTTATATCTCTTAGCCTTCCAAGGGTGTCAAATTTTTCTCATGTGCCTTAATTATTCTTGGGTGACCTAAGAAATGTTATTACATAAAACAAATAGAGATTTCAACCTCGGGGGTAAAAAAATGAGAGAGATTCTAACAAGGATAGAAAGCTTAGGCCACTAGCAATATGTCTCTATCACTGTGCCTTAGATAACTGTTCACATAATCTTCATATATCTTGTTATTTTGACCAGCAAACAGTTGGTTATAAAAACAATAGATGACAAGATTGAGGAAGAGAATCTTAGCCTCGGTAGCTCTGGAAAGGCTACCTCATCTATCTCAGAAATTTCTATGAGAAAAAAATATATTTCCATTTGGTCCAGGATAGTAATAAACATTTCCTATTTTAAACTGAATTAGGTTTTATTTCTGTACAAACCCTGACTGTTTATGAAAATACTTCCTTCTGACGCATCCCTCAACACGCAAACATATCCCCAGCATCATAGTTTCAGCACATTACCTAAGAAACCACCAGAAAAATAGGAAGGTTAGGGTAGAGTTCAATATATTTTAATATTAGATGGCCTATGATGTTTACTGTCATCTA
Organism: Dinomys branickii; assembly: GCA_004027595.1. Taxonomy (NCBI): domain Eukaryota; kingdom Metazoa; phylum Chordata; class Mammalia; order Rodentia; family Dinomyidae; genus Dinomys; species Dinomys branickii. The sequence continues at coordinate 18,189 of PVLD010011568.1, forward strand.
TGGTTCTAACTAGAAGGATTCACAGTAAAATAATTAAATCTTGCCTGAAAACCAAAAGCATGGCAGTTATTAACACTATTAGGGAAGTCCTCTATAATGTTTATTACAGTAACAGTAACTTTGATACAATCATACACACAGGAGATCCAACAAATGCATTAACTAGCGCACAACTCTAAGTTCAAGACTAGGCAATGTGTGAAAATATCAGTTTACTAATTGATGCTCTGTTTGAATTTTTTCTCTAAGTAGCTTATTCTTTGCATGAACAGAATGATGTCTGGGGTCCTGATGGCTCTATCAAACTTCTCCGTTCATCCCCTAAGCCTAACCTCAGTTAGAAATTCATTTCTTCTCTCTCTCGGCTAGGAGCATTCCTGATGAATCAACGCATCCTGGGTGTGCAGCTGTCTTCCTTTTTTGAAACATTATTATTTTCATTAGATGTAAAGAGATGTGTTTTCTTTTTGATGAAGCAAATATATGACATTTGGGCCATTTTCTCCCTGTGGAAAAGGCCTTCTGCCATGGCTGAGTCCTGATTGCACAGTTGTTAAACAGCAGGGATTATCATGCAGGACAGTATTAAGTGGTATTTAACAGTAAGACCAAAGTTCTCTGTCAGATGCCTGACTTAGGGCTCTTGATTGTTAGCATCCCAGCACTGAGACCTTTTGCACGGAACCATTTTTCATTCTGACAACAAACTACTGTGGCTATCCAGGCTTGCTTTGCTGGAGCTGACAGCCAAGTATTTCTGTGGCAGAAATATTGCCACAGAGTAGGGGATCAGGGGTGGAGGGGAGACGTTTTTATCCCCTTTCACTCCAACTGCAATGGCATTCCAAGCAGTAGGTGTCCCAAGTCAATGACTGGTTAATCTATTCAGTATGATTCCCCGTCTAGTCAAAACAATAGGGGGGTAGAGGGCAGGCGAGTGTGGAATATTGGCCTCACAATGCGATTGTCTAAGGCGCACATTACCTGCTCCATCTCTGCCAGGCACATTCTCATTGACATGGGCTGGGGAGGGTGACCACTGAGCCTGTCAATTTAAGTACCATTCTCTAAAAGGTTTTTTATTGGGGGGTAAGGGGGAAAGGGAGAGGTGTTTGACAGGTCCCTAAAGTTCAAGTGCAGCCGTTTTACGACCGCAGTAAGACATCAGTTATGGAACTTATGATATGATGGGTGCAAAGGCAGGAAATAAAAGAAAGAACTTAATGAAAGTTTAATCTTCTGGGGAATTTGTTCCCCTCAAAGGCATAAATTGAGTGACCTAAAACTAAATTTCCCTGTCAAAGGCTGGCATCGAATTCATGCACATTTTACAGCTACACTAGAAAGGAATATTTTTTTTTTAAATAACTATTTCTGTGCTTAAGTGAATAGCTACAGTGCTGACGGGTGCTGAGGAGTGCTCCCAGTAGATTTATTGGAGAGGTTATTACCTCTCTGTACAGTGGCCATAACGGAGGAGTTATGTGAGCATAGTGCCCAGTACATTTGTCTGGTCTTGATTTTAACTATATATAATTCTATTTGATTGACCGAGAAGCTGAGAAACATCTTCAGGAACTTACACATCAAGTTTCCCTAGCTGGAATCTGGAATGCTAAGTCCATACCTCAGCTTTGTTCAAACCCTGTACCATGTGGGTTGAGATGTGACTCATATGGTCTCTCCCACATACAAGGCATAATATGGACTAGAAGCCCTGTGGTTAAACTGGACTTACTTCTCATATCTCCTGGAATAAAGCATCTTTTTAATGAGTAGAAGAAGCAAAGGGGATTGAGACATGGAGAAAGACCAAGCTGGGTCAGTTAATGCCCTATCAACCACGTCATGGTCAACAGCTAGGTAGTCGACAATAGCTGCATTTGATCGGTGAAACTTATGCACATAGGTGAGGAAATTTTAGTTCGTTCAGACTTTACCTTAAGCCTAGCACATTCGCTCCTTTATCGGGATGACACTGGGAAAACTTGCATCTCACGGGCAGGTCTTTTCTAATTATTAGATAAATAAATCCTGAGCAAAATTTTCATATATATGCTGTATCTTGGATAGCATATTTCTAGGCCAGACATTAGTATTTATGTTAGCGAGTTAAACAATATCTGATGTATGTCACAAAAATAAAAGAATGTCAGTGTTTCATTTTCTCAAGAGTGACCATTTTCCAGGCCAGAAATAGTTGCTTTCTGCTGGAGCTCAAATGACAAGATCCATAATGGAAAGGGAATCCCCTGTGTAGGCTTTTTCTTATGTATGAGGGATTAGTTCTATAGTAATGAAAGAGAAGTTAAAGGAAGAATCTAACAGAATATTATGTGTAGGAGTTATGTATGTGTTTTGGATAAGGTTTATTTTTTGAGTAATTTGAAAACTCATGGCAAAATAAAGCAGAGAGCAAAAGATTTTCTATGTACCTTCTGTCCCCCCATGTGCATGGATTCCCCCCTGATCAGCGTCCTCCATGCAAGAAATACATTTGTTATAACTGATCACCCATAGTCTACAGTGTACATTAGGGCTCAGTCTAAGTATTCAACTTCCGGTGAGTTTTGACAAATTTATAATGATGTTTATCTAATATTAGAGTACCATACAGGGTAGTTCCAGCACCTTAAAAGTTCTCTGTGCTTAGTCCATTCATCCCTCATTTTTAACAGCTCATCTTGGAGTTCTGTATGATGGTGATAAAGCATAGAAAAGAGTGTGACACCTATATAATGATTTACAACTGGAAAATGGTCTGATTTCGGTATCTAAGTCATTCTACGAACCAAACAATTTATCACTAGATGAAAGAGTACAGACTTGGGTTTAAATCTTGGTGTAACTATTTATGAGCAACATTCTGTATTCATCCCAGTACAGAATGAAAATAATTACAACTCATTCATTTGAAAGCTATTTTAAGGATTAAATGAGATCACGCCTTTCAGGGTTATTGGTATCTAGTAACTGTAAATATCTGTTATTTATACTTTAAATAAATGTAAGCTCTAATTATCACCATTTCAGCAAAAGCAGCAATAGATATTTGAATGTTGAAATTGAGAGTTATCTTCACATAGGGAATGTGACAGGAAGGATAATTAATATCTACAATTAGTTTTCTTTCAATGACATGCACTAAATATTTACTCTAATTGCAAAACTTCTACCTCATTGCAGAATCGGGCAAGTGCCTTCAATTATTTTCCTCTGCTAATTACATTAAACATGGTCTCATCTTTGAGGTATTTGAGGCTCTCTGAATTACAGCTTCCAAACTGGATTCTTGGCCTCCCTCATGCTTTAGTATTTTGGTGGCCCTGCACCAAACACTTACACTGTCCAGTGCCACAGAGCTGATATTTAGCCCAAACCAACAGAAGTTGAAGTCGAAGATCACTTCCCTAGAAATGGATTTCAGGATATGAAAATATATATAACATCTTATCAAAAATTTCCATTAGTGTCATATTTTAACCAATAAAATTCTGGTTGTCAAATGATGTACTGCAGGAACAATTATTTCTCAGAATTATCAGCTCTTGTGCTTTTTTAAAATGTATCATTTGCAATGATAAGTGTATTCTCATTTTGAAATAGTACCTCTAAAATGTTGCTCATATTTTCACAATAGGTAAATCTCTGTTACCGTAAAAGGTTACTGACATCTTAAACATTCACTGAAGGAATTTTGTTCTTGGGGTTTATTGTCTATATAAATATTAAAAACTTCCTTCAACTAATGAAAATTCCTAGAAATATATGAACAACTGCTTCAACATGTTTTTATTTTAAAATTTGAACTCTGAATATCCAGACCCATCCAGAATGGTCTTCTCTATGTATGTATGTAAGTATGTATATATATGCAACATATCTAACATAGTTGTACTACTGACTTAGGTCACTTTATTGTAAGGAATAGTTGATGATTATTTGTTTGATCAATTTTGAATGTCTAGGGCTGGGGATATAGCTCAGTGGAATAAGCGCCTGCCTAGCAAGTGCAGGGTCCTGAGTTCGATCCCAAGTACCACAAAAAAAAAAAATTGAATGTTTATATGTGTTTTCCTGAGTATACACTTTGAAGTTATCAATATGTAATGCGACAACCATTGTTAATTCCGTCACCTTGTCTGTAACTCAGTTTTGATTGTACTATTCTTATGCTACTTTGTGTCTGTTTGTTAATATGTTTTTGTTCTTTTACTTTTAAAATAAAAGTGTAAAAGAAAACAGAATGGTCTTCTCTAATTATTAAGTTAAAATCATAAATTAAACTGTGCTCTTTGAAATTTGAATAAGTGAAGAAATATGTGCACAGATATTTCACTTTTCTCCTTCTTCCTTTTCCACTTTATATAGAAGTCAGAAATTAGCTACAGTTTTCTTTCAGTTCTAGTGACCTATAGTCCATTGTGGTGCAAAAACACTATATAGAAAATTACAGACATAATTCTTTAGTTTTACATGATGGGTTACTTTGAGTAGTGAGATTTCATCTTTTCATCCAGTGTAATCGCAGGGTATACACCACCCTCTCCTTAATAGTAGCCTCTCTTTATCACATTGACAGTCACAGCATGACAGTGTGTGTGTTCACATAATCCTTAGGTAGCACCTAAATCCTATGTCAAAGTGCCTATCTCTTTGATTGTGAAGCATCACTTCATCTCATCACATAAGCAGCAAATTATTCCGGATGTGAGAATCTCAGCTTCATTTTGGGAAACTCAAAGTGGTTCACCAGAGAAACAATGCTTTGGATTTTAGTTCTGAATTCTTCTGTTTGTCCAAATAACTTGGCTATAATAGCATCTAGCTGGGCCATAGGAGATCAGTGATAGTATGTAGTTTTGTGATTTATGGGAGGATAGTCTCGCAACTCCTACCTAACAACACACAACAGAAAATCAGTCACTGATTTCTCTATCTCTAAAAAGCATATCTGAGATCATCCCTCCCAGCTCTTTGATTGGACTTCCTCTCACTTATTTGTTAGATAGTTTCCCAGTCAGAACTGACAGACTCATCCTAAATGCTCTTTCCTCTCCGGATTTGCATTCAGTCTCTTCTAAGTCCTCTTGATTTAATTTGGCCATTTATAGTACTACATTTGTCCGAACTATATCCAGAACATGGATATCAATTTTAAGTAACCCGTAGACATGGATACAAGGAAACAAACAAGAAAAACAATGGTCTCAGCATGATCCCCAAAAGAAACAGGATGAAGGTGCATGTGACCCAAGGTATCTGTAGACTGCGCTTTGTCACTTACTTGCTTAATGTCAGTTCCGTCCCTAACACTAGAAAGGCAGGTCCCTTCTTTCATACATATAGGGCAATATGTTTTAAAGGACTTCTTTTGCCTGCCTCCAGATGCACCACTTGCCATGAAGGAAGAAATCTGCAAAGCAAATCCAACATGTTCAGCTAGAGTCTGTACCCTGCCTTTTGAGACCCTTGTAATGAGGGTCCCTGGAAGTCTCCTCCTAATGACACATAACCATCTTCCATGGCTTCCAGAGCATAGTCAAGGAGTGGCTGTTGGTGAAAATATGGGATTTGAAACTGGTTTTATGCAAACTGAGATTTCCATGTACATGAACTGCAACTTCTCCCATCATAAGCACAAGGGAAGAGGGAGAAAGTCTCCTCCAGGAGCAACGCCTACCTTTCCTTGTGAAGCAATGCTTCAGCATCAAATGGAAAGGGCTCTGAGACTCTGACATTTTAATTTGGTCTTCCAGGCCTTTCCCAGGATAGATTTGTCAAATTAAGAGGACAGAGCCTATCTTATTACTCAGCCTATAAATTTGAATTACAAAATTTAAATATTTGGAAAGATGATATTTTGGCTTTTGCTGATTATATTCTTGCCTAAGGCCCTATATAAATTAAGAGGTGTGTTGCAGCCAGAGAGGGAGAAGCTCTTTTATAATTTCTGGAAAGCCCAAGAAATGGAATTGTTTATTTAATCTTACTATAACAGGGTCTGGTGATTCTCAGCTGAGGGGTTCGGATATGAAAGGTTCTGCTTGTTGAGATGACTGGAGAAGCAAACTAAGATGTACGGTGGACAGTGGATAAGGATGCTATCTGTCCTGTAATGTGTGAAATAGTCACACACATTAAGATGCAATTGTTTCCCCAAACGTCAGCGATATGTTAATCATCACTGAACTAACTAAAAAGTTGATAGATGATCTATTGCCAAGTACTCATTCCTCATTCCATCAACAATGGCTCCATACACCACCATAAGAGTGGCTCATACACCAAGATATCTTCCGTCCCAGATGCTGTCAGTCCCTCGTGTTCCAAGACATTCATGCTTACCTTCCCCATTCCTCAAAGACAATGAAAAGAATGGTTTCCCAAGAGGAGGGCTTTTTAATATGGGAATATATTAGGTCTGTTTTATGTTTGAAAAAAGTTTAATTGTAAAGCTCCCATGACATTTTTAGGCACCTACCTCATCACTATCTTGTAAAGATTTGGGGGCATGTTTTGTGGTCTGTATTGTGCTCTGCAGTATAGTAGTAACGATGTATTATCTTGCTTAGCACCATGAGGAGAACTACCTTCCATAGGAAGCACTCTAATTCCCCAGGACTATTACCATGTGAAAAGCACCAGTTAAAAGAGCTCTTCCCTCAGGACCTCTTAAGAGGCTTCAAAAGTTTAACCTTCATCAATTGTAGAGGGTTCACCAAGTAGCATAGAGGATATTACAGAGCAGCCTTTCACTAGTAAAATGAGTACTGGTGTGGATTAGTACAGTGTGTGGATTGGCACTGCCTTCACTTGCAGAGGGAATAAAGGTCTGGTGAGTACAGTGAGTCCTGTATTCCATGACTTAATTGAGAATTGTCCAATGAGACCACAAGGTTAGATGAACCCTGTTGCTGAGATAATTTATCATCTCCCTCAAGAATAGGTTCATGAAAAAATTGTCTCACTTGTTTGTATGGCAAAAGAGAAGAGCTGGGACACCAGAGCGCTTAGGAAAAGATACAACACAGCATAGGGGTTTCCTTATCAATCCCTAAAGGAGGGAATATCTAGCAGAATTTGGCCTGATTGTTTTCAAGTCCAGAGATGGCCTAATTCTAAGTGCTGGGGGAGGCAACCTAAGAAATACTAGCTCCAATCCTGGAATTTAGTTGATTTCTACCTTGAAAACCCAGACTCAACTTGTTTTCATTGGCATAAATTCCTATCCCAGTGTGGATTTCTATGAGAAGATATCAACTTTTTCACTCCTTCAGCTAATATTCTTCTGTTATCTCCTATGCTCTTCCCATCTATTATGCCTGGCAAGCCTAAAGTGATCAGAGAGAACTGGAGTGCACTTCACCTTTAATGATTGAGAAAAGCAAGGTCAAAAACTACAGGCATTATACCTGATGTCTCACAGACGCAAAGGTAAAGTTTAAGTCCAGATTTCATAAAAGCACTTCACTTTAATTTCCTAAAATCTTACCCTTGGTAGAACCAGAATTCAGCTTACAGTAGTATTAATTTATTTAATGTGTGGTTTGCATATCATAAATGGTTGATACACACTTTTTAAAGTCTACCTTATAAATACTACTTTTATGTCCACATATACAAAGAGCCTTGAACACTTACCTGGCTGTCATACAACAATTTTGTTGTTTAGATGCTTTCAGGGTTGAGACTTTGCATCAGATGAAAAAGCTCCAGTCTAATTGTTTTTGAGCAGAAAATAGCAGCACCAGTACCCCAGTAACCCAGAGGAGGGCCAAGGAGACACCATTTTAGCAAGAGTCTATCACCATTGTCACATGATAGTTTCAACTTCAGTATCTCTATTTGGCCTCTGAGAAATACCAACACATAAAAGACACTAACTTGGAGAACAAAATCATCAGCTTTAAAGCAGTTTAAAATCATTAATTTAGATAATCAGTACCTTTCCCCCTTGGTTATGAAAGTTTGATGATGATTAAAAGTGAACTTACAAGGAAACTCATTAATTTTAAATTGGCTTAGTTGCACTAATTTTAAGGTAGAAATCTGGGTAGACAGTGTTTTTTATTTTTCAGATCAAATGCCTTCGTTACATACAGGTATTTCACACCTTCACTCCAGAAGGCTTGGGAGCACCTGCTGGAACAACAATTTACAAAGCAAGGTAACCTGACCAGGGAAGGAGAGATAGAGGATGAAAATCATGAAATAAACTCTCAAGATCCAGGGGTGACGCTCAAAAGTAGAGGCAGAGACTGGCTTATTAAGTCAGCTTCTTCAGGAAGTGATTAGCACAGATATCATTTTCTTGAGAAAAACCATACACATGGCCAGCCAAAGCTCTGTAAATCAATGTCACCATAGTTGAGAATTCCATTAGCCATTGATTTCAAGGAGGACAACTTAAAAAAAAAAAAGTGACTTAAATGCCTATGTAAAACAATCCTCTCTGAAGTGCATGTGGGTGCGTGTGTATTTAGGGAGCCCTGCGTTAAGTAGACTAACACTGCTGCCCTCACTCTGCAGCACATGTGGTAGAGAAATCACTACAGATAGCTGCCTTTGTCACTAAGAGCAGAGCACTCAGTTTTACCTGCTATGAGATTCTTTGACAGCCCGTGTTTTGAACACATTTCAGCTGCTCCACCCTCTGTCTGTCAGAGAAGACAGACCTAAAATCGTTCAGAACCTGTGAGACCCCGAAGTTAAAGAATTTTTTTTTTCCCATTTCTCTTTCTCTCAAGGGAAGTGTTTTATCCTTTACATAAAAAAGGCTGAAGCTCCCTGTTGACTCCACCCTTATTGATATGTGCACCCCAAAATCTTCAGGTTTACACACTTCTCATTTGTTTAACAGCTTGATTCTAAAATTAAAAGTATTTGGATATAACCTAACAGACCAAAAGGAACCTATCTTTTATTTCCTCTTTCAGAAGAAGCCTAATATATTACAGGAGACACAATGTATTATATGAGTTATTTTGGTAATTTGTCAGCTATTGAAATGCATTCCAATTGGCCTGGCTTGATTCCGCAAAAATAAGTTGTAATAGCATGTGTAGACTCAATATGTAGCCCAGATTTTTGAAATGCCCTTGGCATAAATAGGTTTTTCAGGACATTGAATTTAAGATGAATCAGACAGAAAGGGAAAGATCCTGAAGTAGCACACAAAGAAGTCTGACCAGGACAAAAAAACAGGAAAAGATATCAAAGTCAGATGAACAACACACATAATTTCCTGTGATTTCCAAAATATTAAAAAGTCCACTCTACTAACATGGTCTTTAAAATGGCATTTGCTAATTGGCCTTTTGAAAACAAAAATCATTTCTTTGGACACTGTGGTATTGAATCACCATTTTATTACTGCTTATGTCTTGAAATTCAAAAAGTTAGGGAAGTCTTCCAAACAGAAAGCAAAACTACATAGGGATTTGGATGGAAGTTATTTTGAATTTCTAGAAAATGTGTTTAGGGTCAATGCTGCCTTCTTTCAGTTAACTTATAAATAGATAATGAGATTGAGGGGATTTTTCCATTTGATTGTGTCCTTATAGCTTCAAAGCAGCCACAGGAAAATTAAACAATTGTAATTTAACTACTTGTACAAAATTATTTGACTTTTTAGCTACTTTGAAGGTTCCATTTAATGTTTTGTCAACCGTTGATATTAATATAATATAGATAGGTAGGTAGATAGATGTTAGAAAGAAAGACAGATAACTGGGCGGACAGACTTAAATGCAAATGTCTATTGAAATCAAAGCATTAAGTGGAAGCTTGGGGTAAATGTAGCCTGAGTTTTTGTGTCAGTGCATAAGAACCACACATGAAAAGGACTTCAGGGAAATGTGGACCTCTTGTAGGAATGGTTGTAATGAGGACCAGATAAAAGTCTTCAAGACTCATGCTGCTGGATTCTGTTAAAAAAATTTGCTACAATTACTGTTTTTATAGTCTCCAAACACCATGTTCCCAAATAATAATGAAATGATCACTCTTCCTACTGAATTTAGTTTACTTTCACCAACTCACATTAGGGATCCTAGACTGAGTTTTAAAACATGATCTGACTTATCTACCTTTATTATCACCTATTATATAAACAGGCAACACTACTTGGGCATGACCTTGTCTTCTCAAAGATGAAATATATTGAATAGAAACTTAGCACTTGGGTTAACTTTCCAAACTCCCTGCTGGTTTGCTTTGACTTTTAATTTAACTACAAATACAATCCTCTGTGCCTTTCTGATGCAGGTTCCATGTTAGAGTGGTCCATCTTGGAAATTTGTGAGGATCACATGAACCGAGGCTTGCAGATATGAGCTTCAAGTTTAGTGTCACAACTTTTACCTGTGAACTTGGCACGATATTTGAGTGCTAATGGGCAATGCTGATGGGCATTATTTTTTTCCAATGTTATATTTTGGTGGGTTTTTGTTTTAATTTTTAAAAGCTCCTAAACTAATCAGATATCAAAATCTTGATTGTAGAATGTGTCCATGTGGAAAAAGTAAAGAAACGAATGATTGTCCAGCTAATTGGATTATCTGCCAGTGAAAATTAAAATTAAATGAAACTAAAATTAATGAAGTTTATCAAGTGTTGGTTATAGGGTCCATGCTCTTATAGTAGGAGAGCCAAATGTGACAGCCAAATATAGTAACTGCTTCCTGATGTCAGAAGGGGATCATGAACACAATGAAATTAGGAAAAGTCAACTACAATCTCCCACTGAGTGATAAAGCAAAATTTTCTTGAAAGGATTTTTAACCACCAGCAATCCTGCATCCTTAGAAAACTTCTAGTTAGACTCAATCCAGAAGCCTAGACACTGTGTCTGTGGTAGGAAAGAGTTTTCTAAAGTTTCAGCAGAAAGAAAGTGAGGAAGAATAATATGCAACCAAAAGTTGGATCTTTACAAGTACAACTGCATTATGACCCATATAATTTGAGTGTTAGGATGAGACCTTCAGCAACGCAGGACTTTTTTCTTGTCAAGCTACATCAAATTCCATTTTTAACAATGTCACTGAGAAATCACAAGTGTTCCATAAATATTAAAATGATGTGGCTGTTGAACATTTGAAGGCAAATTGAACTGTTTGTTTTCTGAACCAGAAATATCTTCAATTTAGCAACCTTTTGAATGGCCTAAGCGTACATACAACCTTCTGTACATCAGATAAGTGATAAGCACCAAGAAAATATATTAATTTTTATGCCCCCAACAACTCTTCCATCATTGATACTTAGCACTTTCCTTAAAGAAAACTTCAGCATGTCGTGGGGGGATATATAACTCACAAACTTTGGTTTAAAAATATCTGGTTTGTGTCTGTTTATCGAATGATTCAGAAGCATTGCAGATAATATCATGCATACTCCCTGCTATAAGCCATGTGCAGCTCAGTCAGCTTTTGAAAGGGATAGTCATATTCCATAGTGATTATCAGAGTGTCTCAAACTCTTTCTCAACCTATCAGAGTTTTTTCAGCACTAGGCAGCTGTGTGCTTGGAAAGCGCTCAGCATCAGCTGTCCCAGCATTAAAAAATCATCTAACACCCACACAAAGATTTTTTTCCTTCCTTTATGAATTGAGCTTTAAATCTTTACCTTGATTTAGTGAGAAAATAAAATGGAACAACAGTCAATGTGTCATCTGTATATATTTGTATGAATTCTGTAACCTGGAGGATATCTTCAGTCCAAGGAAATGTAACCATTAACCCGTGGCTAAACAATTGCCAAAGAGGATTTTCCAAGGAATAGCTTTTAAATGCCCAAGGAACTCAATCTAATGGTACAGATATTTGAAATGTACACAAACATACAAGTCTTTTAGATAAACACATTTTCAGGGAGCTTTTGATAAAAGTGATAAGTTACAATCTCTACAACTACACACTCTGTATTTTATTACCCTTCAGGAGACACTTATCAGCTATAAATGTTGGGTGGTTTAGGCTAGCAATCAACCCTGAGGGAAATAGTGGGAGAAAGCTGGGACTCACAGTTCTACAGATCAACATAAACCTGAGACTCAATTTTATTTTCATTTATTAAAAAGGTCTGTGGTCCACTTTGGCAATTTCACATCCATTACCTTTGTACTCTTCAAGGAAAAAAAAAAGGCAACTGCAGATTTTATGGACTGATTGCTGATGGCTATGCTGCTGCTGTATTGGTTTTGAGTCCATTATAGATGCATTATCCATAAACCATGTTTCCAGTGGAACCTGTAGCTTCCAGTTTGACTGGGCAATGAGTGGAGTTGGTCAAAGAGAGGTTGGGGGTGGGGTCGGGTCTCCTGGAGGCTCCCACAAAGGCTGGGCTCCAGTGTAAATTACAAACTTTCCACTTCCAAATACTTATGTCTCCAATGTGCAGCGTTTGGATTTTGTTAACCAGCCACCAGATGAACTTGGAAATCATAGCGGCAGTAGAATAGGAGTTTCAACCTCTTCCAGTTCCATGTATGTGCGAAGAATATATTTGTCTGCCTTTGAAACCCTGAAACCTGCCACACATATTCAGCACTAACTGTGCCCTATGGGTCCCCCTAGTTTCCTACGTACTGTGTGTATTCCTTTACAACAAAGATAAAAAACTCATTTTGATGGCAGTCAGACACATATGCAAATATGGTTTTATGTTTTCTCTCTGTAACCCTAAATCTTTTATTTCCAAAAGAGTCAAATTGTGAATGAATATTACTCAACGCTTCGCTAGTTGTGAAAAGAAAAAGAAAACTTGGAATAATTGGAACAATATAATTTGCATTCATATAACCGGAAGCCCTGCCTGAAGACACATCTGAATTCCAAGTTTGAATTCCAGCTCCTTTCAATACCTTGTGCTTGGCTCCTGTTGGCCAACTGACTCATCTGTTAGAAAGAGTTATATGAATTACATGAAGTTAGTCTAGTTAATCTCACAATGAAAGGTATTTTGTTTCCATTAGGAATACAAGAGTGATCCAACTCAAGCATAGAACAAAAAATGTGGTCCTTCTGTGGATGTGTCTAATTTCTGCCGTCCTTCTCAATCTACCATCCACAGCTTTGCTCCTTTTAAGTCTAAAGGCTCCTCTTTGATGCACCACTGTGCACCCAAGACCATAACAGAAAATCACCAGAGGATCTTAGTTATCTCCTCTTAAATATTTGCTTTTTCTGTACGTGTTGCAATCAGGTAGCCTCCTCTGATTGGACTGCATGGCTCACTCACTCACCGGTTAATCCCTGCTGCCTCTCTGGCTTTTCTGGTAATTATCGTAATAACTTTGTTTTCCAGTGGATGAATTCCTAGGCTAAAAGCCTCTTCTTCATTCAACTGCCCTTCTATTTCTGACAAGACACTTGGCCTTCCTCCCTTCCTTTCCTAACCTGACAGTTGCTTTAGAGTTTGTGCTATGCATGTCACATTCAATATGTTTTTGGGTGCATTTAACTAAGTCAGATGCTAATTCTAAAACTCTGTTGTGTCCGCATTACAGTCATGGCCAACAACTAAAGGTTGTAGCAACTTATGTATTTAATGCTGACAAGGTTTTAAAGATGGAACATCACCCCTCCCAACCACTTTTTCATCCTGCCTCCATCCAAGACTCCACCATGACCCCTCTGTCATCACAGAGCTATCCGTCATCAGCCACTGTTGCCTTGCCGGGAACACAGAGCACATGCTGGCAGGTCTGCTAACAGATGCTGTTAACAAAGATCTGCTGACCCTGAGCTCTTTAAAGATGTTTTAAATTCCTTCCTCTGATGCCCTTTGCTCTTTGACAAAATGATAATCTTAGAAACCAGTCCTTCATCTAAACACTAGGTAGCCAATGATAATGGAATTATTCTGCCTGGCTAGAGCTGTGTTTTGAACATATGATTTTGCAGTTGAAAATGCCGTACATCAGCTGGGTATAGTGAGTATGCTGGCAATCCCAGCTACACTGGAGGCTGAGAGAGGAGGAATCAAGGTCCAGGTCAACCTGGGGCCAATTTAGCTAATCGCACCTATTTCAAAACTTAAAAACTAAAATATAAGAGGGGTCAGAGGATGTAGCTCAGCGGTAAAACAAATGTGAGGCCATGGATTAATTGCCAGTACTGCAAAGGAAAAACATCATGAGTGCTCCAATCTCTTTGCCACATTCCCAACACATGCAGCATTCTAGGTCATCTTTCTAACTTATTTTTTAAAAGAAAAGGAAAAACATTTAATATAGATTTTTCTTGCGATGGTCATTTGGTAAAGGTTTGGTAGGTGGGATTAGCTGCAAGAAGCAGCACCTTTTATCTAGCACCTACAACTATAAATATAGTAAGCAGGACAAGATATAGTAAAGAACTTCCAAAGTGGGAGGACCAAGAACCGTTACTGTCTGTCATCATGTTACCCTTCGATAAGACCACAAAACCAGGCAGTAAACACTGGGAGGCTGAGGTCCTGTCCTAATCAAGGGAGATGAAGAAACAAACTGAGTGGTTAAATTTTTACTTTGTGTGTGTTGTGGTGGGGCTTCTCCTCATGTCAGCCTTGCCCTGCTCAGTCCTGGCCTCGCCTCCTGTACAGCTGTTGTTCTGTCTGTGCTAGGTATCATGTGCTTTGTTACAGATACCATACACTTAGCTGTTGTCACACCTTTGCCAATTCCCTCCCATTCTCTTAAAAGAAGCACCATGTCAGCATGGGGTGTGTGTGTGGGAGAGGGAGAAAGGGTCTTTTTTTTCTCAGCCAATGCACATGATGGTCCCAATGAAACCATACATTTCACATGACCACCATCTCAGGGTCCAAGATTCTGATTAATATCATTCCTTTTCTTAAAATTTTATTTTGATAGCATCTCTTGAAAAAATCAAATGGCAAAAACAAAAAAGAAACAAATATTCTTGCACTACCCCTGCCAGTGGGAAGAGCCACAACTGCAAAATCTCTCAGTTCATAGTGATGCTTCTTTCCAGTGGCAGCCAGATCTCAGAGCTGCTGGGTGATCAGATTCAAAGCCTGTGCAATTAGCCAAAGAATGAGGAGCTGGAAATGGCTTTAGACACCCTCCCAAAACCTTATTTTACAGATAAAGAAATTGTGTCTCACTGAGCTTTCATGACTTCGTGACGTTCACCCAGCTGATTAATTGAAGAAAGTGAATAAACCTGTGTGTCTTGATTCCCGAGTCAAAAATGTCTTCTCATGGCTGGTGTTAATTCTCAGAAAATTATTTCGAGGGGATTCAGTAATGTGCACAGTGCGCTAGAGATTTCACACAAGCCCAGCTTTCCAGTGATGTTTTGCTTAGTCCAGTATAAAAATTAGCTTGGATTGCACGCTGATCGACCTCGCTCGTGTAGAAGGCAGTCTGGGAGCATGCATATTCAGCGGCGCGGTGGCAATAATCTGGAAGTGGAAATATTATATTTAATCCTCAGGGTGGATAACCTTGGTGCTTTCATTCACAATGTGGTTCTGATTTTTCAGTTACCTCTTCTTGTTTATCGGTTTTCCCTAAGGAAACATGGATATATGTACTTTGTAGGAAGCGGTGGGGGGGGGTGTCATGTACGAGATTTCAGTGCAAATGTGAAGCCTGTGGAAGAAAGACTCAGGCATCCTGCTTCAACATCCTTTGCGTTCCCTGGCAACGCTGCTGCCATCCCGATTGCTTAGCACATAATTAGCGTGGATATTGGAAGGCCACGTTTGTAGATCTCACTTACCACATTTCCTGTATATTACTAAACATTTCAAACTGAGACAGAAAGAAAGCAGGAGAAAGTGATTTCCACCAGCAAAAAAGCTCAGGTTTCTTCTGCCTTGTAAAATAAAGGAAGAAAAATAGTTGTAAATTAGGCCCATGAGGACTTCTTTTATTGAACCACCCCACTCTGGTCTCATCCTACTTTTAAAGACAGCTCGATGATGCACAGTGTTACTTGGCGCTTAACTCTGCAGCCCATCAGCTTGCAGTGGAAATGCTTTCTTATTTGTATTTTATTTTTTTTAAATGGCTACATATTCAAAGTGAACCAGTCTTTGCCAGCTTTGGATAAAAGGCTATTTATTTTCAACCAATTTGATAGCTGCAGTTTTCAGTAATTGAATTTTCTGTGGTCAGAAAAGCAGTAATCTTAGAAACCAAATAAATATTTTTTAATAAAATGGAACACTGAGAGAGCCTATAATAATGTCAAAAATGCAGCCACTTATGGATGGATAAATATTTTAAGAAATTTACATTTCACCCAAAGCTGTATGCTTCTAGCTTCCCTGGAGATTTTGAAAAGCGTAACATTTTGCTTTGGGGATGGAGCAATGTGAGGCTTAGATGAAATATACACTCCCTATAGAAGACTTTTGGGAGTCAGTAACTTAACAATGCTTCTACTAAATAGTCTATATCAAAGTTTCTCTCTCTCGGGCATTACTGAAATTATGGCCAGATAATTGTCTGTGGTGCAGCTCCCTGTGCACTGTGGGATGTTTAGCAGGATGTCCAATCTCTACTCACTAGATATTAGTAGTTACTCCCATCTTCCTAATTGTGACATCTAAAAGAGTGTCCAAATATTGCCAAAGGTTCCTTGCTCTGGGTTGCTGTGATGGTTAATAGTATGTGTCAACTTGACTGGGTCACAAGACACACAAATGGTAAAACATTGTTTTTGGACATATCTGTGAGACTCATTCTGGATGAGGTCAGAATTTGAATTAGTGGACCAAAGAAGATGTGTCCTCACAAACGTGAGCAGGCCTTATCCAACCTACTGGTAGTTCACCTGAATAGAGGAAAGGATTGGTCTTCCTGCACTAGAATTTCCACTCCCACCTACCCTAAATTCTCAGCTCCAGTTCTAAGCCTTTCAGCTAGATGGAATTGCCCCAGCAGCTTTCCTCTTTCTCTAGGCATGCAGGCAGTATAGTGGGGGGCTCTTTGGCTTCTGTCATCTCATGAACCAACTCCCATAATAAATCTCTTAGATAGCTACAAAGATCCTATTGGTTTGCTTCTTGAAAGAACCCTAATACAGGTGCAGAAATCACCCTTGACTGAGAGCCACTAGTTTAATGAAGGGCTTAACTAAGTTTGGTACACACATTTTGCTGAATTTTATAAATACTTGGAGTGCTGTTTCCTTTTATAAGTTTATCCTTTAACAGCTTGCATTAATTCAAGTGTGAGCAGAAATCCTTCAGGAAAACCTTCCAAAGCCTAGGAAGAACTAACCAGAAGCAAGTGATTTGAACAGATTACAAGCCTGAGTTGGGAGAGAAAATAAAGACCTAAATGACACAGTTAATGAGATTTTGCCTATTCTCCTCCCCGTAATACTTTTTAAACTTTGACTCCTAGACTTCCACTTAGAAACATACATATCTACGAAGTTAAACTCTTAAATATTCATTCTCGCATATACTATGATTTACTTGCAAGGTTTTGATTTTTGTAGTGTGTATGGTACAAATTGTGTGAGTCAATGAATGAAAAAAAATCAACAGGTATTAGATTAACTGCATCTTACATTATAGACAAAACTTCCATGTAATAAGCAGGAAGCTATAGGCAGACACGACATTAATTTTGGAACCATAGCATTTACAATGTCATGATAGAGACACCCCCAATCTCCAAGTAAGGAGCAGTGATGTAACTTAGAATGACAGAAAGGTTCCTAGCAATTAGAAAATATGAATTTGAAAATAGGTGTAGCATGATTACACCAACACATTTGTCCGCAACTCTATCCATTTTACAGATCAGAAAGGGGATGTTTAGCATGTGTAGTACAATGTCTTTTATTTAGAAGTTAGGACTGACTCCTACAGCAGGGGAAACAACTTCCTTTGTTGTCAAGTTGCAGCATGTGAAGAAGTTTGTCCTTGACCCTCCCTCACACTGACCAGCTAGCAGTCCTCAGTCATTGTTGAGGTGGTGTGGTGCACCACAGATGTCTTAGTCAGCTTTTCATCCCAGTGACCAAATTATGTGAGAAAGTCAGGAGGAAAGGTTCACGTTAGCTCACAGATTCAGAGTTTTAGTTCATGGTCAGCTGAGTCCATTGCTTTTGGCACCGTAGCAAGGCAGAAGCATCATGACAAACTGGAAGCAGAAAGAGAGTGACAGTGAGAGAGGGAGGGTCGAGGTGCAAGGTGTAGCCCTCAGTGTCATGCCCACATGACCTACTTCGTTCAATTAGGACCTGTCTCTTAATCGCCCATTCATCTAGGAACTCATGAGTGGATTAACTCATCAATAAAGTTAAATGTTTATGACCAGATTTCTTCTCAAGAGCCCATCCACTGGCCTTTGGGGGATTCTTTAGAACTAAACCATAGCAGTAGTTAAGGATGTAGGCTCCAAAGTCAGGCTGCCCATCACATCACTCTCTAACCACTTCCTGGCTGTGGAACCACAGCCTAGTAAAATAAATGCCCATAGACTCTGAATGTGTGAATCTGTAAGAGTAATTGAACCCATCGCTGTAGAAAGTGCTCTTTTGCAAAAAAAAAAAAAGTCTCTCCTTTAACCAACATCTCTTAAACAACCCCTTCTCGACCTCTACAATCTCCCAGCTTCTTGCTATTTTCTACTTCTACAAAATAAACTTATTTTTAGATTTCATGCGAATGAGGTCATGCATTATTTATCTTTCTGTGCCTGGCTTATTTCACTTAACACAGTGTCCTCCAGGTTTATCCATGTTGTCTCAAATGACAAGATTTCCTTTGAAAATGGGATCCCATTAGGTACATCTGCCCCATTTTCTTTATCCGTTTGTCCTCTGATGGGCACGTATGTTGGTTCCCTAACTCAGCTGTTGTTAGTCATATTGCAATAGTAGAAATCAGTCCAAGACATCTACTAGACACCATGGAGACTGGAGTTAATAGAACGTATTATATTCCTGAACATTGCTAAGGGTATGGATGTTAAATTGTTCTCATTACAAATATGATAACTTTATGAGGCCATGGATACCCTAATTACTCAGATTTAGTCATTCCACAACATATATATACTTCAACATATCACCTTGTACATAAGTCCATGTAATTTTTTCAGTTGATATGAAAGTTAAATATGGTGTAATACTTTTTATGACCCTGTAGTAAATTCTTTAATCCTCCCACCTATGGGTTCCAATATGTATTGCATGTTTAGGAAGCTCACATGCCAACATCCCTATGGAGTCTAGTCTAGGTCAGCTGTTTTAATATCTTTTTTCTTTCGCGGTACTGGGGATTGAACTCAGGACCCTGCACCTGCTAGGCAGGAGCTTATTCCACTGAGCTATATCCCCAGCCCCTGTTTTAATATCTTAATGTCATACAGCTCTTGCTTTGAAAACACTGTCATCTTTGAGCCACTCGAAACTCTGTGGCTTATTTGGCAATACTGACAAATACTGTGTTTCTGGTTTTTTCAACTATCACATTGAGTTGACAGAAGAAATGAGCGCACATTTTTTACTACATTGCTGTCCTGAGTACTCAGTAGTGGCTAATCTTTAGATAGAAACTGAATAATCTCTTGCAGTTTTTATTATGAAAATACAAAACAAAGGAAATTTTGGAGTTCTTCATCTTCATCTCCAAATATCTAACAAGAATTTATCCTAAACCACTAAGTGTGAACTGTCTGCTTCAGAACTCACCGAAAAGGAGGAAAGTTGATTATTATGGAGTTGAGGGTGGAGGAAAAGTCTGAAGAGAAATTGGTGGCCTGCGACTTGCTTCTCTGATCTGCGAAGCTAAGCAAAGGGTGTAGAACAAATGCTTAAATCTTACTCTGCTTTCCTCCCAAACCATCTCGTTATTAAAATTTTCTACTAGTAGTAGGTAACAAGCAAGATATTAAGTGATTAGCCTTGGGGCATGAAGAAAATTAAATAGTCTTCCAGAAACACATTGCAAGACTGAAAGGCCCCAAGGAAACCAGGAGGCAGGCTCGTCGCCGGTGTTGTGGAAGTGGACCATAGCTGTGCTCAGCTACTTTCTAGTATAGGAGGCAAGAGAGCTGGAAGATAATATCAAGATTTAAAAAATAAAAGTAAAAAAGTTCAGTATAGGTCAAGAGGTGGATTATATCACAGTTATGCATTTCAATTACATCTAACAATGAGGTCATTGTCTGTTGGTGTACATTTGGCGAACTCTTTAGGCTGTGACATTGGCTCACCTTTCCGAGTGTGCTTTCCATCTTTAAAGACACTGAGCATGCAATATTCATTTAAAAAATCAGTGAATACATAAGCACATCACAGGCCTAATTTCAATGTTACGATTTTAATGTTACAGTGTTTTTCCCCCCTCACAAATGGTTGTTTCCTTGGTGTATTTGAAACCTTCCAGGAGGCAGTGTGCACCATTTCAGAATACCTTCAAATACAGACATTTGGTGAGGGAAAGAGGAAGGAATAGTCCCATTTTTATGAGTGGATCCAGACCTATCCATTGGCCTGGAAACTTCTTTTATCCTTCTGCATATGCATTTGTTTGTGCCGATTCAATTCATTATTCAATTAAATTAGTCCCAGTTTAATAATTATGACCTCCCTCTAGCCTATCATTTTAATGTTATTGAAAACTAAAACCCAGGTGGTTTTCAACATGACACTAGCTGGAAATAAGTTATGAAATTACCTGTTTATTAATGACGTGTCAGGAGACTGACACGCTAACACAGACACCGGCTGGACTGGTACTAATATAGAAATAACATGACCATATCGTGTGCAATATGGATTCTGTGGAACTATAACTTTCACTCCCGAGGGGTACCCTTGAAATCCAGATGTTTTATCTCAAGATTTTAATTCCAGAGAGTGAAGATTTTAAAGTGAAATCAAGCAAACTCAAAGTCGCTGCTTGGCCACACTTCCTCACTGGGGAACACATATGAGCACATATTTGGTACCAGATGTGCAAAGGATTAGTGTCGTATCAGTTAATTAGCCAGACAGGGGAAACACGTTATTTTGCAATCAAAAAGTGGATTTAAAGTATGACCTTAAGAAATACATGTTGAGGACTGGCCTATTGATTAGTGTCAAGGAACTTCTCCACGTTTGGAGGCTGCGGAGCAAAATAAGAGTTGCTCTGAACTGGGGAAGAAAAGGGTATTTTTAATTTAAAATAAGGAATTTTTACAGGAACATTTTACATTTTTTATCATAAAGAACTCTGGCCACAAAACTATAAATAACATACTGGATAGGTTCATATGGGCCAATTTTTTCTATTTTTTTTAGCAGACAAAAATGTGCCATAAAGTTGATATTAGTAACAGGTAAAATAAACCAACGACCCTCGCAACTTGGGTGGGGAGGGAGGTATTTTCTCTCTCTCTCTCTCTTTTTTTCATTTTTCCCCTTTTCTTGTTCCCTTGGCGTGTTTTATAAACTAACTCACACAGCAAATGCAGTGAAGAAATAGTGATGATCTGATAATTCTGTGCTATTGCAAATAAATCCCTCTGTGTGACAAGCCACTGAGTAATTTGTCCAGAAATATTCCCTTAAATGCCATCTATCGCAACAGCTGCATTTGAGTATGAGTGCGTTGCCTTCTATTTCCCTCCCACTCTCTTCATAGGAACACATTCTCTGTCAGAATGATCGCTCATCCCGGAGGCCAAAGTGGAGAGTATGTAATAGCCAGTAAATTTGGAGTCTGACTGTGGAAAGTAATTTGAAGCCACAAATGCCTTTAAGTCAAATAACTTCTGTACATTAAGTATCAGTGCTCTAATATAAAATAACAAGAGAATTATGGACACATCATCAGACTTTTACCAAAGGGAGGGAAAGTATTACTTTTTTAACATTTTTTTTTTCACTCACTTGGACTACAAATTGCATTTTGGCAATTTATCTGCACCTAAGAAATTTTCCCCATTGCACAGGTCAGGTGGCTGGATTCTTAGCTGATGGGGAGGGGAGGTATAGAGTTGGATGATATAGGTAGTGTGTCTGGGTAATTAATGAAGCTCCTTGGCCTTTACACTAGGAAAGCCAGACCACAGTCATTGGTTACTGACTACCTGAAATTTAATTTCTGAAGAGGTAATAAGGTGGTGAGCTAAGCTTCAGATTTCAGCACTCAGATCCCCTCTCTGTCCTTCCTCCTTCTCCTATTCAGATTTTGATGTCTACCTTTATGCCTTACAAGAATTGTTTCTCCCCTTGGTTCTAGGTGTTACCACCTTACGCTATGTCTCCTTGCACACTGCAAGTAAATCTTGGTTTCTTATAGTTTGGCCTTTAAGTCAAATGCCAGGACGTCTTCAGTGTTTAGTTTGCATTTTCCATTGCATGGTCTACAAAAATTTGGACTTTAACATTTCTTTTCCTGTGCCTTCTGTCATTTGATATTTGTAACAGTCTTGAAGTAATCACGATCTCTGTTTCAGAGAGGGCTAACCAGGCTCAGAGTGGTCATGTAACTTACTTCTAACCAAATGTAAAGAGGAAGTGCTAGAGGATTTGAACTGAAATTCAGTATCATCAGAACTTGTATTCATCCTACTGCTTTACCAAAACATAGTGCTTGGTAATTAGGAAAAGATACACTTTGACTACCAGAGACAGTTAAAGACACTCTCAGGTAAGTGCACGCCACAGTAAAAATTAAACTATACTCTTGGAATTAAAAGCCTAATTCTTAAAAGGAAATGACATCCCTTTATAAGCAAGTGTGTTCATTTTGAAAGTGATTTTTTTTTTTTTTTTTTTTTGCGGTACTGGGGATCGAACTCAGGACCCTGCGCTTGCTAGGCAAGCACTTATTCCACTGAGCTATATCGCCAGCTCCTTGAAAGTGATTTCATGTTGAGAATATTTTTTCAATTGGGCCCCATGGTAGCCCCAGAACTGATAAATTCTCAAATAAATTTTTAAAAATTGTGTTTCCAAAAAAACAGTAGTGATTTGGAATATTCGTTGGTGTCTAAGGAATGTATAAAATATACATGGCAATTTACATAAATTTCTTGTAATTTCTATCAAAAATATACCATTGCTGTTTCACTGAATCTTTATTTAATAATGATTATAATGAAATTAAATTTATCTTCACTACCTAACTC
The DNA here is from genome assembly GCA_004027595.1 of Dinomys branickii. Taxonomy (NCBI): domain Eukaryota; kingdom Metazoa; phylum Chordata; class Mammalia; order Rodentia; family Dinomyidae; genus Dinomys; species Dinomys branickii. The sequence goes on from PVLD010011568.1 coordinate 41,288, forward strand.
TTGGTGTCAAGCAGCCAGCATCAGCGATCCACTTTTTAAAAATTTCTTTCTCAGTAGAAGTCCCAGAAGAGAAATAAGTTTTGACTATGGGATGGTTGTATTCATGTCATTCCAAAGCAAAAACTGCCAAGTGAAAGCAACATGCAGATAATTATGAGCAGATCTGAGTTATGCACCCAGTGAAAGCCAGTTGTATGTTCTAATGTCCCTCCTTTGCAAGGACTTAAGGTCTCACAGAAAGAAGGAAATGTCCCCAGGTATTGTCTTTTCTCATAGTTAATTTCCAAAGAGTGATTGCATGCCCCCAGAAATACCAGTTTCTGAATCCAGAGGCTATCAGAGATTATAAGAAGATTTAGTCACAGGAGTGTTTCATGGGCAGGTTCCTGCTTAGTACCCGGGTAAGGATCACCTCAGGCTAAAACCACAAAATGAGAAAATTCAATGTCCAGTGCCCAGTGTCCCTTTTGATGAAAGGAGACTTCTTGAATACAATGTCTTCCTTTATTAGCTAAAGAATTTGCTATACTGATGGGATGAATGTACACTTGTGTTTTTGTGTCTTAGATGCCTGGGTAAAGCATGACTCTTAAGAAAGCAAAAAAAAATCTAAAACCAACAACAAACAGTATTCCTTAGGCTTACTGCTGATTTTTCCACTCTATTTTCTCCAACATAATCACTCTTCAAATTTTGTGAGAAAAAGGAAAATAAAAAGCCTTAACTAATATTTATCAATCTTTTCTCATTTGCACAGATTTGGGAGAAGAAATTTATGGGTGCTATCTACTCTTCAATTTCTCTTAATCTGCATTGTCCTGTTCATCTGTATTCTAGTTCTCAGTGTCCCCTCCACCCAAACTGCAATAACTTTGCAACTGGTCATTCTGCTGCCTACATATTTTTCTAAACTATAAATGAATAAAATGTACATGGAAATATAAATATTTAAATTTAAATATATGTAAAGCTAAATATTTAAATAGAAACAGCACAGGTTTATATATGACGCAGGAGTAAAATTTATTAGGTATTCCTTAGAAATCTGAAGAACAAATTCCAAATTACTTACTAAGTCGACCAATGCCACAAAACCCAGAACCAATCTGAGCACTGACTTTCATCTTCTCTCCTGACTTACTGTCTCTAACTTTGTGGGTGATGGGTCTGCAGCCAGCATATTCATTCATTTTTCCAATGTCATTTTAAATACTTCTGAAAATCATTTTTTCACCTAGAACATGTTCTCTTTTGTTGAGTTGCCTAACAGTTCTGCTCAAGATGTTTCGTGTATTACCTTTCTTCCTTACTTCCTCTTGTAGCACTTTTACTACTGGCCTTAATCAGATACTGCCATGTCCTTTGAGGGAAGGTTCTCGTGCAAAAGGAAGTAGGCGGATCTTGTTCCAATGCTGGAAGGGTTTCAAAGTGGTGGCAGTAGAGCCTGCCACCAGAGTGTGGAAATCTATTGAGTGTGAAGTCTTGTCTGGCTGCAAAGGAGGGAGGCCAGGCAGATGGCCTTGGGGATACAACAAGCTCTTAGTGTTAATGAAGATATTTGAAGCCAAGATTAGGGCTGGCTGGAGGTATCAGTAGGGCGCAGTGTGGCCCCAGGATCTCAGTTTTTCTGTCTTCCTTGCTGGTTATTGTGGCCTCTTTGGGGGTTTTCCAGACTCTCCTCCTGTGATGCAAAATGACTGTGGTAAGGATAGAGGAACAGGAAAATCACCTCAGTGATTTTCACAGTGCTTCTGTGAATTAACTCAAGCATGTGCTTGTTTTGCATGGCATGAACTCACCCCCGAATACTATTTGACTTTGCATATGTTTCAGAATTTTACGTATCAGCTCATTTTGTATAATTTCATTTCACTGTCTCCTTTCCCCAGTTTTCCATCTTATCCGTTGGGCTACTCCTTCTTCCTGCGTTTCAAGATCCCTAGAATATAGTACCAGGGCTTGTATTTTCACCAGTATATCACATAGGCTAAGCTATATGCTAAAGAGTTTGATAAATTACTATATTCAAGCAGTTTAAAAGAATGGAAATTCAGCTCTCCCTCCAGATACAGGCTGAATCAGTGTCTGGTTGCAAGGCAGCCTTCCATGCAGGGCTTGGAGCCTCACCGTCCTTTTGTCTTACACTTTTGTAGGTCTTGTGATCTTTAAATGACAGATGAGAAGTTAAAGAGTGAGAAAGCACAGAATCCCACTAATCACCCCAAACTGCATCTCCTCTACGCACATCACACTGAGAAGACATAGTTCTCAAGGCCCCATAGGATGCAAAACAGAATTGGGGACTGTGTGTTCCTGGCTAAATGTCCACTTTCCAAGCACAATTTCTTTTCTCTTTTGTACAGTTCCAAAGGTTCACTGTTCTTCCTGTCCTTTTACAGGCACAGGAAAGGTTGGCTGGCCCCACAATTCGGGCAGGAAGCCTCACCCTTCACCATTGCTTACTCTGGGGATTACTCATGGATTTGACAACGTGCGCCCTCTAAACTTCTTCACCAGTCTATACTGGTTTTTTTAGTACATGCGATGTATTCTTCTTCATGAGAGTTAGCTATTAATTCCATCTCTCACCCAGTCTTTGAAGCCAGAAAAATAAGACTCATGACGTAGCTTAGACCCATTAGGCCCAAGCCTCGAAGTGGAAATCAAGTCTAATTATACACATAGAAGATGAGCCGAGAGCTCAAGGGAGAGTAGAGATGACTTTTTCCAAGGAATCTCGAGATGAGGCAAATGGATGCTGAACTTTAAAAGCAGCCTGTCTTCTCTTATAGTGACCTCGGTCTCCTCTTGATTATGAGGTTGCTTATATTCTCCTCTGGTGGTTTATGAACTCTCATATCTCATTTACATTTGTGTCCTAACTAGCTTTGGGAAATTTAACATAGTCAGAATTTAGGGAAATGTTTGTTCAATGGATTTATAGTCCTAAGAAAGAGATGACAGAAGAAGGTGGACGTTTTTGTACCTGGGCTTCCCTTTTAAAACAGTTGGGCATCTTAGATATTTTACTTCAGTCTGTAAATTATTGTTTCTCTCTGCTTTCCCTGGGTTTACTGTAAGCTTCTCAAATGAAAAACTAAACTCGCAATTCAGACTGCCCAACAGAGGAAGTGTTAAGCATGCCTTTGTTTTACTCACCGGGGAATGGAGGCTTCTAGCTGGATGGGTAAGGGGAGCTTCTTCTAGTACAGCCCTGAAATGTGCGGAGACTGTGACATTGGCACCATTACAATGTATTGAAAATATCCTCAGTCCAAGCAGAAAATATTTGATTTGGGTTCAGAAGACTGAAACGCAGCTGTTAGGGATTTCCTCATTGGTGTTTTATCCACCCTAATTGCTACTGAAAACAGTTTGCAATTCATTGGAGGATTCTTTACATATGCCCTAAAGTATATGTGGCATTTCATTGGAAAACCATCAAATAAAGACTTCTGGGCTATGTAAAGGACCCCCTCAGTGCCAACTCTGAACTATATGCCTCCATGGCTTTGCTTGAAATGGATGTTGATCCACGGAGATCCCTGTTATAGAGAAATCATTCTTGCCACATTTCCAGACAAGGCACCTCAAGGGCCTACTGGCTCTGCTAGGAGTATGAAGGGCAGGCAGCTCCTGCTTTAATATCTTCCTACTAAACTACCAGTGTTGGAACAAACTCATTTCTCAAATTAGATCTTCAACTTGTCTGGAAGAGCATGATCTGAGAGCAGAAGAGTTTCCTTCCTCATTTAAAAGAAATGCTTCTTCTGTTATTGTTACAAAACAAAGGAAATAACGAAGGGAAAGAAGAAAGTGAAAACCAGAAAGGGGAGGTGAAAAGAAGAGAACGAGGTAGAGGAGGAAGGAAAGAGGAGAGAACAGAGAGGGAGGAAGAAAGAAAGAAGAAAGGGGTGACCTGTTGTCCCTCTGAAATTTATTAACATCTCCCATGTGACAAGATTGGGAGAAATGTTTGGAAAACGTACCCAAAGGAGTACCTACATACTTAACTCTTTATCACGTTATCTCTCTTGGAGGAAAACAAAAACAACATCTTTCTTGTGAAAGAAATAAATCCACTGCTACTAAGCTGAATACAGAAGACCCTCTCTGTAGGAGCACTTGCGTCATTTGAGTGAGAACCAGATGGTGGGCACTGGCATTGTGCGCATCCAGGATGGCAAGGAAAGTTCCTCAGACTGTTTCCCCACCAGGTATAGGGCTTGCTTTTCCGTTTCTTCTTATGGACAAAAACTGTCTGTATCAATGTCAGGAGAAGGAGGAGGGTTGGGGGAGGAGGCTGGAAAAAACTAGCAATAGGAAAAAAAAATTTGGAGAGCCAGCCTGGCACCAAAAATATAATTTAGTGTGCAGGTATTTGATTTGATAGAAAACCTGCATTGATTTAAAAAAATAGGTTCTTGACAAGGTCGTAATTCATTGAGAGAGGCCAAGCCCGCAGCTTAAGTTTGACATCTCCCTCCAACCTAAACCATAACTGGTTTTAGGTGATCCCCCGTGAGGGTAGTATGTTGCAGCTGGCAAAAAAATAAACACTCCTGAGCCTTGTGCTAACAGAATTTTTTTCTCCCCCCTCCTTTTTTGATTTACACCATGAGCTAAGGAAAACAGTTACATATTTGTGAGTTCCAGTTTTGTTTGGCCTTTGCAAGCTTGCAGGATCGGTGTCCTGCTGAGGGAGGGAGACAGTGCAAAACTGTTCCAGCTAGAAACGGAGCAAGCCAAGTGGAAGGGCGGTGGGTGGGGCCTGGGGGAATGGCTGGGTACGGAGGAAGAGACAGCAGCTGAAAGGGTGGATTTTCCAAGCGTATTTCTGCACAGGTTGCCCCTCTCTTCTCTGCCTAAAGACCACTTGAGGCTGAACTGGGAAGCAGATTCCTGTAGAACTCAGGACTTCAGAATGATCAACTGCATTCCTTTCCCCAAGTGGCATCATTCTATTCCACGAGCATGGTACATTGGGCCTTTCCTTCTTTTTTTTCTTTCCTGCAGGGCAGAATGAACTCATGTTTAGCAAATGCAGACAGGAGCCAGCCAGGATGGCTTTCCCTCCTTTTGTACCATCCCTACTTGTCTTGGTGGCGCAATTCTGGCCAGGAAGGAGAGTGTCTGATCAGTATTCTCTTCTGGCTGATATACAGCATTCTTGGTCCTTATTTTGTAGAGGATATTCTCCTAGAGAGTTTAATAAGTCACAGAGGGTGAATGCCTCAAGGTCCTCGGATCATGCAGGGTAATCAGATTTCAGGTTTAGGTCCTGGTTTTTCATCTATTTCTTGGGCTTGCCACTCTACCACATGCCCATTCCAGCGCCATTGAAGAAATGAAAAAGAAATTACGAAGTGGGATGAGGCACCTGATATCCCACACCGCATGCGGAAATAGAAAGGGGGTGTATGTGGGTGACTGGTGGAACCCGTACGAAGGCTTGAATAGTAACACGCCAGCACTGGTTTCTCGGTTTTGAGATTTATCACAGCAATGCACAATGATAAATATAGAGCAGGCTGGACAAGGGATATGGAAGATAACTTTCAGCTTTTCTATAAATTTAAAGTTATCTGAAAGTTAAATTTACATTTTTGTAGTACTGGTGATTAAATCCACAGCCTTGTATAATGAGCTACATCTCCAGCTCCCTTTGTAATGTTTTTAATTTTTTTTTTCTTTTGAGGCAGGGTCTTGCTTAGTTGTTAAACTACATTCTAGCCTAGCTGAGATAAAACTGTGAGTCTCCTGCCTTTGTGCAGGGATTGCAGTCATGGGGCACTATGTCTGGCTTCAGATTTGCTTTATATGAAACAGAAAGACCAAAAACATGTTGCTTCTTCCATAGACATGTCTTTTAGATCACTCCTTCAAAATGGACTTCACCGAGGCAATGGAACTTGCTGCTTATCTTCAGCGACTAAAGCACTGTACTCTTGCTCCTTCCACGTACAAACTAAGGGTGGCATACAAGGTCAAAAGAGGAAGATGTGGACAAGTCTAGAGAGAGCTTTCAGCTGGCTGAGGCATGGAGATGAGTGCTTTGTCATTTTTATTTTCAGAAGAAAAGATACACATCTCATCAATGCATCCCAATTTACAGATAGGGTAAATCAGTGGTGGAGTCTGCTTCTTTAGTTTTTTATTGTAGGAATAGAAAACTAGTAGTTATGATCCTCAAGCGAATCCTACCCTAACCCGAATGTTTCCTGAAAAAAACATAAATAAGATCTTTCCCCAGGACTATGCAGCCCAACTTTGGAGAGTCAACTGCAGTCACAGTTTACCACCCATGCACTTGCCAGATCCTCTAAATTACCTCCATTATGACATCATCCTTCCTTGTGTATGTGCTTGTCACATTGTATAAATACACCCTCTCGGGCTCGCTTCTTTAATCTTTTCTATCCACAGCATATATCACTAAAAAAGATGACTTCACAGGAGACAGATTATTCCATAATAATGTGCATAACCATTTGAATCACATATGGTCTCCATGACAATACAAAAATATAAATGTCTACTGCATTAGAAAGAAAGAAAGAAAAAATCCTGTACCATGATGGTTTAAAGAATGAGGCTAATGTAATACTTCAATTTTTTTTCTTTTTTACCACTCTGTTACCATAAGCACAGGATGATGCAACTGTACTGCCTTTGAAAACACATGTACAGACAGAGAAATGGATATTTTTCCATCCCATTTGTCTCCTTCTCAGACATCACCACTGATTCACCAGTCTTTGCACAGGCAGCAGCCAGAGCAGCGATTGCAGCACCAACAACAGCAGCAGCAGCAGCCCCAGCAGCAGGGGCGCCTGTGAACTTGAGTATAGTAAAATTCTACCGTAATAGTGTATTGAATGTTTTCTTTGGCCACGCGACTCTCTCAAATCCCCCTTTCAACTAATATTTTAAAATGTAGAAGGGCATTAAAATGGAGATAAATTCAGGGCCCTTTGTGAAAGTGAGCACCTCTTATCCAGAGAATTCCGCATTCGGTCCTCTCTCTGCCTCACTCAGTGCCCCTTCATTTTGATAATTGTCATGGCATGAAAATTCAAGCCACTGCCTGCCTTTTAGCAGCTGGCAATTTGACTCTGAAGTAAAGCAGAAAGTGTGTGTGCATGGGGTTGTGTGTGGGGGGGTGTCAGACATCCTTTTATAATGCTTCCTTTTTATTTATTTATTTATTTTCTAACGTTTATAATCCTTCCTTTGGAAAAAATGGAATTAATTGAAATTTATCATTACCACTTCATAAAGTATACTGTATTTAACAGGGTAGGCTCTGGGGTCAAGTGATGCAGAAGAAAACCTAGTCCGATCAAGAACTAATGCGGTACTGAAGCATAGTTTGACTTCTCCTACTCCTGTGCTCTTTCTATGTAAAAGAAGCACAGCAGCAGTAGTACTTCAAGAGCAGAATTACAATGGTTAATACACAAAAGGCACCCAGTGCAGAGCTCTGAAGGCAATAAATGTTCATATGATTTCACTGTGAGTTAATTATTGATGCAACCATCAGGAATCTCTTTAAATTGTATTTTACAACAGTTTATGTTCTAACCAAGAAAAGACAAAATGAAGCTCCAACTTGCATGGAGTTTACAGTTTCTTCATAGAGATGCATCAATGAAAAGCAAAGAAATGGTGTAATTATTCCACTGGAGGGCTGTAAAGAAACATAAGCCCGGGTAGCAGTTTCCAGGCTTAGGATGCTGTTGTGGGAAGTGTGGCCAGGGAAGACATTTCATAGATGAGAGCGGAGTAGTACTCCTGATGGAATTTAGGGGCACCGAAGCAGCTGAATAATCTGGAGAAGTTTATGCAACGCAGAGGAAGGAGAGCGTGTCAATTTATTTTAATATACAGTATTTGCTGGCTGAGAGCAAATTCAGCTCTCAGGGGCTGATTGCCATGTTTGTGACGTAGCACAGTTGCCATGTTTGCGGTGCATTCGTGGTCCTCTGGGGGCTGATAAAGAGGAAAATCTGTGAATAGTAGAAGAGATGGAGTCAAAGAGGGAGAAGCACACAGCCGTGCTGAGCACTGGCAGAGACTTTGGACCGTCCTGTGAGATGGGGGAAATCATCTGAGGGGTGTGAACAATGGGAAGAAGGTCAGGTCTGCATTTTAGAAATATAAATCTGGGCAGAGAATTGACTGGTGTTGGGGAAAGCAGGGAGAGTCATGGGGACCGGGCATCAACTCAGGACACAGATGATTATGGTTCACATAGGCACTGGCAGAGGAGTTGGTAAGATTTTATTTTGCATTTAGTTTGAGGAAGAAACAACTGACACATTTTTAAATTGCATTTTAACCCTGAACTTTTCCGTATTATATTTGCCTCATGTAAAATCTCAGCCAGTGAATACAGTGCTTTGAAGTGACTTAAGGTTTTTCCGGCACCTCCCTGTACCAAAGAACTCAGATGTGCCCCTTGCAGAGTATGTACCTGACCAGCAGTGGGTGGAAGGTGTTAGATATCCATGAGTACAGATTTGCTTTGCCTCTTTGCCTCTTACCCAGTGGCTCTGACTACACGAAAGATAAGTAATGGAAAACATAGGCCAGCAGCTCATCTTGTTCTGCTTAATTTTCTTAAACTCAGTAACAGAAAATACAGTAAGTAAAAATGAAAGCCCAAATCCTCCAAATATCCCACCCTTTGTTCCAATAGAGTTTCAGTGGATTGCTGGAGTCTTCTGTCACTTGAAGATGTTTTTCAAGATTGTGGAAAAGGAAAAGTTATTTGAGATGTGAGAAAAAAATGTGATTTATTGTTATTTTAAGATGTACTTCTAGAGAAGGAATGAGTGAAAGGACTATATCATGAAGTTAGGAGGGTCGGTTAAGAAGGAAATGGTGAAGTCCTATGAAAGCAGAGACTAAGGTAGAGGAAAATGAGGTCTTGATTCAGAGAAGATGGGAAAGCCTCTGCAAAGATAAATGCATTAAGACTGATCATGTTTATAATAATTGTCTTGTAAATGGTATGTATTGTTATTTTGTAAACCCTTTTGTCATATAATATATACTTAATGGATCTTCAGGTGACAATCAAATTAATCTTTAACACTTTAGATCTTGAACATGGGCTTAATTTTATTTCTTATGAGTATGATAAGATAGAAAGACAACATGGATATCATAATTTTATTCTAGTTGCCCAATTTTCAAAAATGTATTCTTTTCCTTTTTATGTGTTTTTTTAACCTACAATTATCCTATGTTGCTTGTTTAGAGTCTGCCTAATTACTTGTAAAGAAATTACATTAACTAATGAAAAAGAAATTACATTAACTGTGTTGCTTGTTTAGAGTCTACATAAGTATTTGTAAAGAAATTACATTAACTAATGAAACATGAACATTTAAAGGTAAGCTTCTGATTTCCCACTTAGTTATCTACGTGTTCTTGATTATTCATTCATCTGTAAACTTAACACTTATTCAAGAGCTATTCAAAGATGAGGAAATATAATTTTACACTAATGGGGTTTTCCAGGGGTGGGGGCAGTTGGGCCAAGCGTAACTAAACCATGAGCACACAAACCAGCAGTTGCATGGTGGGAGAAGCGTCCTAAAGGAAGAAGTGTGTAAGTATAGGAAAGATGACGAGAAGAGGGGGAATGTGCAGCACCCCCATCCATGATTTCATTTTCTGCATTTCAATTTCCTGAAGTCAACTATGGTCTGAAAAACTTAAAAAGAAATTGTGGCATCATGAATTGTATGCTTTAAATTGTGTGCTCTGCAGTGTGAGTAAATCTCACACTTCTCCCGATATGAATCCTGCTCCATTCCGCCCCTGATATGGATGCTTTGGACCAGTGTATAAATGCTGCACAGGGCCCCCACCTCTTTGTTATCTGGCAGCTATTACAGTTATCATATCAACTCTCATAGTATCACTGTGCTTGTGGTCATGTATCCTTTCCTTAATTTAACAATGATCCCAAAGCACAAGAGTAATGAGGCTGGCAATTCAGATATGACAAAGAGGAGTTATAAAGTGCTTCTTTTAGTTGAAAATGTGGAGGTCTTGGGCCAATTAGACTAAAACAGTATGCTGAAGTTGCTAAGATCTACAGTAAGAACAAACATTCTATCTGAATTTGTGAAGAAATGGCTTCAGTATATGACAAGTGCTCAGATAAGCCAAAAGGGGGTTTAAATTGTAGGGCTTAATGCACTGCATGTTTGTAGGTATTCACCTGTGAGTTTTGGAATACAGCCTTCTGCGTTGAGGGGACTGCTCTACATGGGTAAGGCAATGCTCCTCCAAAGAATTGGTTTTTGAACTTGAAATTGAAAGATGTGAAGGTATCAACTATGACCAGAGTTACTAATTATGACCAGAGTACACAAATGAGTACACACAGTGGACATCGAGTCATGCAAAGTAGGTGACATGTTTAGGAAACCAGAATGGGAAAGTTGGGCTGGGGCAGAGTGAGCAATGGGATCTTGTCTCCTATGCCAAGAGTTGGGAAGTAGTGTGGTAGATTAGTTAGTGGGCTATGGCACACATTTAAGTGTAATCTGTAGGACATATTTTTTTTTGTCTTTTTGAGACAGGGTCTTGCCTTGCAGTTCAAGCTGGCCTTGAGCTCACTTTGTAGAGCAGGCTGGTCTTGAGCTTGTGATGATCCTCAGCAGCCTCCCGAGTGCTGGGATTATAGGTGTGTGCCGCCACGTGCAACAGTTTTGTTTTGTTTTGTTTTCTTCTGGGACACTTTTGAGAGAGAAAGCAGATGTCAGCACCAGCACAAACTGGAACCACTCCTGGCATACTGGAAATCACAGCCACTTAAAAAAGACCTTGGATTTTATTTGAACTGTAATGCAAAGTTGTGACTGGATTTTTTATTGTGATCAATAGCTTATGCAGAAATTGAAGTACTTTTCTCAGTCCTAAAGTAAGTCTCAAACTTACGAACAAGTTGTGCTACTGAAGCATTGTTCCTAAGTCAGATACCTTGGTAGCCAACACAATGAGCCTTATGCAGTGCAATTGTGAAAGTTTTCAACTTATGTATTTGTAAGTCAAGGGCTTCCTGTAAGTGTATTAGAATGTACACAAGAGTGCTATTCATAATGCTTCAGCTCTAAGCCCAGAATGCTTTTGAAGAGTACAATGGGTGTTTAAATTCTAGTGCAGTTACAGAAAGAAATAATACATACCATAGAGAATTCATGAAATACAACTGCTTGAAGAAATATGGCTGTATCTCAGAATTGTAATATTTAAGTGAAAATCTAAGCTAGCACAGAACAGTTTAATGTACGATTCCATATAACGAAGTATAAACACATGAAAAAATCTGCTGTTTCAGGAGAGAAAAATGCCTTTTTAAACGGAGGAACATAACTAAGGTCCTATTGCTAATCTAACTTTTGATCTGGATGTTAGCATTACATAAATGTGTTTGTGCAAACCTTTCAGTAGTACATAAAGAGTATGTAATGTGTGTGTGTGTGTGTGTGTGTGTGTGTATATATATATATATATATATACTTTAATGAGGTGAGATAGGGCTTCTTATCGCATTCAAAGTAAGGTAAAGAAGTTGAGAGTAGTTCAAGAAACTTTTTCTCCTATGGCACAATTTCTCCACCATGACCTACTGCATTTGTGCTGGATAATTTGGTATTAGTGGTGGTGGAGTGTCTGGTCAGATGTCCAGTAGCATTGCTGACCTCCACCCACTAGAGGTCAGTAGCAGCCCCAACCCCTAATCCTGACAATCAACTATGTCACTTTACCATGGGAATTATGCGCTGGTGTTAAATTCATCCCTAATTAGTGACCATTCTACAGTGATGATAATAATTTCTAATATTTATCGTGTGTTTCTCTCCTAAAAATTGTTACATTTATCAACCATTTACTCTAAAAGTCCCTAAAAATGATGGGAAAAGATTCATTTGCTTCTCAGAAGAGGAAACTGAGGTCCAAATATTGTAAGCATATTTTTCAAGACTACATAACTTGCTCCCAGATGACACAGCTAGAACTAGTGAACAGTCAAGTCCTTAAGTGCATATGCTCAGCCCTTTTGCCTACCTCTTACCTCTTCATCTACATAGTCCCACATAGGTTTATGCTCTGATTAGGGTGAGGTGCCAGGACTTTATGATTTCCATAGTGATGTACCTTCAAATAATTTAATTCTTTAAAGTTCCACAGAGTTAGGATTCATATTGTTTAAAAAGTACTATGAAAATCAAGCATAATAACCGAGTAATAGTGTGACTCACAGTTTATACCTTCATAAAATTTCAAGAGCTCACAGAGATCAATGTTATTATCAGGCAAATTATTCCATTATTTAAACAGAGGGAAAATATTCTTATATTTTACAATTGCCTTGAGTTATATATAATACTAGCTTCTGGCCCTTTAATTACAGACAAAGGTAAAACTACTATGAGAGGCTTATGGAAAAAGAAGTGCCATCCATACCTGAAAAGTCATTTCTGCAGGCTCTGGATTCAGTGAAAAGTTCTCAGTTTGAAGCCCACTTCCGCCCTGTTCTTTTCCTCCCTGTTCTGTGCTTCCTTAAGAAAACAAGTCTTTTTCTCTCTTGCTATTACCTGAAATGCAAGAAAATCAAAATTTAAAAAGCCTACCTTGACTAAGCAGTATAAAGAGAATAACCATGACCATGAACTAATATTGCTGAATCCTATCTTAATATTTGTTACAAACTCAATGCCTCTGGGAAAGCTGATTATATGTTTGACTTCCTGTGTCTCAAGTGTCTGCCTGTGTGCCCATCAGTAACGCAACCTGCCCGCTCTGTCCTTAAAGTATTGCTCTTCCAGTGCGCTGGCCTTCTCTGTGAAGGTAATTGTGTTTGCAAAGTGTGGCCAGTTAGTTGCTTAGATAAAACTGAAATGCATAATCAAATAAAAGTACTCCTATAAATGAATTTAGACCCCAAATCATACTTGAGGCCCAGAAGTGAGAATAGAGGGAGGAGAAAGGCAGGAGGGAGAGCAGGAGGGAGGGAAAGAGGGAGAGAGGAGGAAAAAGAAATAACCTATTGGCATTGTTTTGTCTAGTGTATAGTATACAGAGGCATATCCTCATTGAGATAGATTCTGTAACCTGAAGAAAGCTATGGAAAGTGTAATTTTAACTTGGTTTGGTCTATGCATTCTCACTTCTAGTAGATTTTGCATTTTTTCTTCTACTTTGCGAAGTTGGAATTAATCATTTAGGAAATATGCTTGGACAGATTAAAGACACTTATGTACTTCTTTGAAGATGCTGTGATACATTAATACTTTTACCAAGAGGGAGAAATTGAGAACAGTATGGAGTTAAACTCTTCTTGGAATGATATAATATTTGTGTTTCTTGGAGGCATACTTAAAACTCTTCAAAACTTTTCCTTTTTTTTTTTTTTTTTTTTAGTACTGGAAATTACAACCTTGCTCTTGCTGGGCAGGTGCTGTTCCGCTGACCTACATCCCCACCCTGACTTTTCCGTCTTTTTTTGGAATTTCTATTTTTCTCCATAGGATTCCAGACAATAGCAGGCAAGCACAAGGATGCTTTCCCTGTGAGGTGGACACACTTTAGTTGTGCTTCAAGATGGAATTTCTCAGATTGGGATCCCCAGGCCAGCATCTTCGGCACCAACTGGGAAGTTTTTTCAGAACTTTAAACTCTCAAGTCCTACTCAGGAATAAGCATCTTTACTAGATGTCCAAGGACATGTATGCCCCACAACGGCTGGGAGGAAGTGGCAGGGAGGACATGCTGTGTGGTAGAGATTGACCTATTGTTAGGGTACATATCTACATCCTGGACCCCAGCCACATGTCCTCAGAGGTGGGGCTCTAGGGTGGTGGTTGGATCATAAGTGTGTGATGTTCATCATTGGGTTAGTTCACCAATGGGTCTAAAGCTGGCTATGATATTTGGAAGTGAAGTCTGGTGGGAAGAGATGAGTCACTGTGGGTATGGACAAAAGGGTGTACATCTCTCCACGTCCACTGAACCTACTCTGATTCCTACCATCATACCATGAACAGTTTCTCCTCTGCCATGCCACACTGCCTTGGAAACAGCTGATTATGGACTGAAACCTCTCCAATCCTCATCTGCTTTAATTTGTGGGTGTTGGGTATTTTGTCCCAGCAACAAGAAAGTAGCTAAGAGTTGAGCAAGTGGTATCTTGGATTGGTTCTTACATTTTTTGGTTTGACTTGTTTGTAAATTTTCTGTGTTTGTTAATTTTCTGGTCTTCAGCTCCATGAGGAATTAAAGGGTGAACTCATCCATGCGTAGAGAGAAAGGGCTTCTTATGAACACAGCTGGTTTCCACCTACCCAATTTCATTTCTTAAGGATTCCTGATTCATCTTTGTTCACATCTCCTCAAGGTGGCCAGCATGCTTTGGGGAAAGGCACACCTCCCTCAGCTCAAGGGCTGGGTCCCAGTTTGTTTAACCAATCAGGTGAGGTGCAAATTTGGGTGTATAACTTAAGCCAACCAGTCAGAACAAGCGTTGGTATTATTCTTTGGAATCCTAGGTAAGACACACTCTATTTTCTGTTTAATAAGTATGAAGAAACATGTGGCTTTGTTGTCACTGGCAAACTTCCATAACCGTGCGACATGGGAGTAGGGATGGAGGGGAGTCAGGTTTAGGATGAAGTAAGCACAGTAAGGCAACTGAAGGCAGTATGTCCTTATTGGCACTTTCTAACTGCTGGCTCATCAATGCTGAAGCCCCCTTTATAAATGGACTTCCTGTTATAGAAGCCAATAAATCCTCTTTACCGTGTAAGCCAGTCTGAAATGACCTTTCTATGATCTGCAGCTTGACGACCCTTAAGACATACGATTTTTCAGAGAGGTTGGCACTAGCAGGATTGAAGCTATGCTGGATTTACTGAGAGATGTCCTGAAAAGTACAGACTAACTGCCTGACTTCAGAGGGCCTGGTTAGCTCCAGAGGATGAGCTGATGGCTTCCCGTAATGCATAAACATTTCTTAGAGGGATTATCAAGAATATTTTAGCAGGGTGACAAGACAGCATCCTGTGTATAAACTGAAAGAGAAACATAGATTTTTTTCCTCTTTTTAAGCACAAAAAAGGGATGTATGATTCTTAAAGGATGAAGATATCCAGAGAAGTTGGGTTATGTATGTGTGTTACCTTGACTATGCAACATTTGGCACATGTAAGGAAATGAATCAGACTTAAATTCATCTCATCTCCCAAATCCCCACATCCCATTATAGCCTCAGCAACACTGGAAAAAAGTGCTGGTGAGATTAACGTCAGTCCCTGCTGCTGCAGTTATTCCCAAGACAGTAACTACTCACCACTTTCCTACATTACCCTCACAGCACTATTTCCCTGCTCTGGCAATTTTAGTTGATCTGGGTGGCTTGCCTGGTAGGGTGGTCTAGTTCCCCAACCTAAAGGTTTTTGAACCCCTGTGTCTTTTTATGTTTGTGTGCTTTCTCTTGTTTTTGACAAAGGTAATTACCCTTCAGTTAAAACTGGACATGAGCATACCCAAAGATCTCTCCGTGGCACATACATTCGCTGTGGTTCTATTTGGTAGCAATGGTTTTTGTTTTCTTGGGGTAATGAATTCCTACGCTTACTGGTTTATTGTCAAGAACATCCCCAAAGTATGTATGGCCCACCTGGATTTAATTTTAGTAGAATTCAAACTGCATTTCCTGCAGGCAGTACCCTCCACACTGAAGCATGAGGCATGTAGATCACAGAGCCTAAATTTGCAGGAGTGGGAAACTAGAATTCTCTAAGTAGGTAACTAGGCATAAGTGACCTGTGGGGCCCCTCCTACCTCTGCCCGCAATTCCCTAACTCATGCGTTCAGCCTGTTGATACCTTGGCATAATATGAATCTCTTCTAAAATGCATTTTACAACTTGAAAAATGATGTTCCATCTTCACCAGGTATCATCCTTCAGCTGGTACCTGCACTGAAATTTTAAGACGCTGTACTCCCCCAAACATAGCTTCTAGATGATACGGTAAGCAGCAGGAAGAGAGGAATCAATGGTCAGGTGTCTGTTGCTGCAGATGATTTGCTGTAAAATCCTCCCTTTGACTTATGTGATGTTGTGTCAGAGTCCTTGCTCGTAGACCAGACACTCTCTGATGCCTGGGAGAGGATGAGTGACCTACAGTGGACGAAAAATGTAAATCTATATCCAGAATACGATTCCAGGTAAAATATTGCCCTTTGTGAAATGTCACCAAACAGCTGAGTGAAATATGACAGTAATTAATTGACTTCTAATAGGGGCCCTAGGGCCCAGAGTTGGTCGCTAGTGCTGGCAGTTCAGGTATCTAACAGCAGTAGTTAGATTAGCCTTGGTGAGCAACAACTCTTGCTGCCTCCATGTCAGCCACTATAGTTACTCTGTATACAAGCCCGTTACACAAGCACTGGGATACATAAGGGTAGAGGCTGACTGGCATGTGGATGCACCATTCTATCAACTTGCCCGTTTCCTTTGTGATGACATCATTCTCTGCTTGACATTCATGTGCAGTACGAAGATTTTTATTCTGTGTGCATTTCCACTGGGAAGCGTGACATATGCGTGCCTTATTTCTAACACTGCTGGTTCCAGTCCTCAAATCCTTCCTGGCCCTGTGCAGTCAGGCTATGTGTTTTCTTGTCAAGTTCTTGTTTTTAAATTTACACAAAGTGCACGCTCAAGAGCACTGGTCACATTTGTACCTACTGCTGTGGCTTTCTCAGAAAAGACCTGCTGTCCAGGGCTACACAGACTAAGCTCTTCCCTTGGTGCTTGTATCTATTGACTTCACTTGCAGAAATAAGTGATCTTGTGAGCTTGACAGTAATTGTGAGCCCACCGGTAGATCTTAATTGGTATGGCTTATGAATGCTGAAGCTAGGTAGGTTTCCTTCATGGTGAGTTGCTATGGCTGATGTCCAAGGGCCTCTGCTGAACTTGGAGCTGTTATCACCAGTCCCTGTTTCAACCCCTGTGTAACTAGATCAAGCTCAGTGTTCCAGAGGCAGAACTGCACTTCCTTTGGTCATTGTGGTTACTCAGAGCAATGCTGCCAATTCCGGATGAAGAAGTAAAGATGCGGAGAAGTTACACAGCTGACCAAGTAGTACTGTCCAGAAAATGACAGACCTGTCTTAAACACATGCACTCTGACTTCAGGGTCTAGACTACTCCATCTCCTACACTGTCTGGTACAGTGCTAGGAATCAAAAGGGATTTGAATAAAACAACAAAACTAGGATAGCACTGTGATATTGTGATATTATTGCATATGTGCTGTGAAATGTTGAGCCGTCTGCTAACTAAACTGCTTCAGAAATCCACTCTGACTACTGGGTCAGCCATTTTTTCTAGCAATTCCCCAGATGATCTGTGAATTCTTAGATCACTTTCAACAGCAACAATGTATAGTAATATAAAAAATACTAAGTGTACTTAGATGTACTTACACAATTTCTGTCACTTAATTTGCATTCTTACCACAATGTATTTTTACAAGCACGAACTTTCCTCTTCATCTTTATTCCAAATAAAACCAAACAATGACAATGGAAAGAAACAAGGAGGAGCGCACTGAAGAAAACAATCAATTAAACATGAATGCATTTTAAATATAAGTGTATCACTACCCATAATCACTATAATGTGAGATTACTGAGTCTGAAGTCATAAAGCTGGATATCACATCCTCTCCAAAGAAGTAACATATAGAGCTCTGTACCTTGCTCTGAAGTAATCAAGAAAACCATGTTGGGAAATAGTCTAATCTCTCTCCACTATGTTGCTGTATCAGTTTAATTGTTACCCCTTGCCAAAAAATGTTTTTGGCAATGTTTCACTCCACAATGTATGCCAAGAAACTGCTGCTGGTGGGTAACAATAAAAGGAGGTAGTTTATAATAGAAGGTTCCATATAAAAGGCAAGTTAATAAGAATAAAATACATTTAGTCTACTTGGCTGAAGGAGCATAGTGTCAAGCTACAGGAAATCTTCTGTAGTGATTTTATAACGTCTGTGGCCTGAAATAAAATTGCTTGTGAAGCATCTATGAAAGCGTAGCCTTCTACCTCCAGCCACAGCAGGACAAGTACATTGCTTGCATTTGTTCAGGAGAGCACCTTTCCTGATACTTTCCATTCTCTGGCTGGTATTTGTATTCTACACGGCTAGCTTTCAACATGGTTTTATGGAACCAGTGGACAGCTGGGGGCCAGGTGAATGGAACAGCTCACGCAACTGTTAGACCACCAAGACTTAACAACAGGAAAAAAAGCAACAGCATCTACAAAAGGAACCAGATCTAGACACGTGGCAAATACTCGCCAGTAATATGAGAGCAGAAAGAAAGAAAGAAAAAACTTTTCCAGAAATCAGTAATTTAACGTGACACTGCTGCCTTCATTAAGCTCTGCTTAGATTTAGCTGGCAAGCTGTTTCAATGTCCCAAATGGTGGGAAAAAATGTAAGTGAAAAATCACAGCAGGAATCCTTTTAACCCTCGCCTTGAAACTATGTGATCTTAGAAGGCAAAAAGACACAGGTCTAGAAAATAAGATGAAATACAGCATCGCCAGAACTCTGCTCACATTTTCCCTGTGGAATAGCACTCACACACACACACACACACACACACACACACACACACACACACGCATACACCCCCGAAATAGAATAAACTACATAAATGGTGGGGAAGTACAAGAGCTATGATCAAATGTGTAATATAAACAAGTTTGGGAGAGAATTTGATATTTTACTTATAGAATTTCTAGGTAAAAGTATTCTATTGCTTTATGCAAACAGAATTGCCATAAAAATAGTACGTATTTTTTTCCTCCCTGATGTTCTTTTTTATTTTAAAGAGAATAAAAAATAATAACAAATTAGAAATGATACCAAATGGTGATGTTGCATATTGCCTTCTTCAAAATAGTTGTTCAGATCACCAGATATAAGCATGCAAAATTGTTTAAAAGAATTAAGCATTAACTGTTCCTTTCAAGAAACCAGTAGAAATTAGTAATACAATTCTCTTAGCTATCTTGTGTGTGTGTATATATATAATATATTTATATATATTTTCCATTCCTTCTTTCTTTCTTTTCTCCTTTCCCTCATCCCAGTTGTTCTTTCCTGTTGAGCTGTTCCTCTCCATCTTCTCCTTCAAGAAAACTTACAAAGCATGACTGAACAAAGAATCTACTTCAAAGTCTTTCTCCGTGGTAGGAAGTGCTTTCGAACAAAAATCGTAAACTTTTGTCAATGAGACCTTTGTAAGAAATAATGATTTCCTTTCTCCCACCTCTTGTCAAAGTTATTAAAACTAAAAGAGGTTTCTCTACCATACAAAAGAATACCTGCAGTCAGAAGAGTCGTGTCCTAACAGACTTTTCGCTTTGCCCCAAGCATTGTCCTGGCACTGATTTAAGAAGTGATTTTGCAATATATCATAAATAAAGAAGCCTAGGCATGGGTTTTTCTTTCTTTCTTTCTTTTACTTATTTACTCATTTTAATCTGTACAGTCCTCTCCTTCAACGGATCTTTGGGGAATTTCTAAGACAAACTATTGTAATGAATAGATGACAATTCAGAAAATCAATTCAGGTTTACCTAAGACAATTCCACGGGTCCAGGGAAGTCTACTATTTCCTCAGCTGTTCTGCACAGTAGCAGAGATAGAATCTAATTTCTAGAATTAGAAAAAAGCATCTCCCCTCTTTTCTCCACCTTTAAAATTCCATTTGGAATATCCACACAACAAATCACACTGGTCAGAAAGGACCAGACTGGTAGCTGAAACATTACAATTTGCGGTAGACTGCAAAGCTATTTTTGTTGCCTCCAAAGACAGCCTCTCTCGGGCTATATTTGAGGGTTAGAAGAAATAGTTCCAACCAGAGAGGTTTGGCACTAATCTCATGAAAAGCATAGAGGGTAAGTGTAAGGAAGTTGGGTTAGTAGCTATCACTTGAACTAAAATCTGAACATGATAAATATCTGCAGCAAAGGAACACAGTTAACCTGAATCAGAAAAAGCTCATTATCGTTGCCATTCTATGTCTGTCTTACAAGATGGCTCACCCTGGAGTCGTTTCCCTTCAATGGCAGGGTTTTGTGACTCCACAGTGGAAATGAAACTCCACATTTTATCCTTGTCTTGTCAAAATAGAGCCCATGGTGTTTGGCAGTTATCAATAATGTTTTCTACCTTGATCTTTTAGCATTGTTAGGTAGATAGTGAGCATAGGACACAAGTCCGTGTGTGTGTGCGTACTATGGAATAAAGAAGGTTTGTAATGCAGGAAGTAGACAGCAGAGCAACTCAGGCCGAAGTAGGGACTGTGGTTTGTGTTCTAACTAAAACATGAGAGATCAACTTAGAAGGTGGGACTGAACTCTCTACATAAGGCACAAACCTTCCCCTCTTACATTTACTCACTGTTGGGCAAGGGTGTGGATAGGAGTGAGAGGCCCATATCATCAGGTATCAGAGAGCACTTTATGGAAGAAATAGTCCCAGGGTAGACATTTTTGTCTGCTTCAGTTATAGCTCTAGGATTTGGACTGTCCAATTTCCAATGATGTTACCTTGGAAGAAGGCGTAATCCTTATTTCGCTTTTTATTGTTTCCCTTCAGAAATGTTGCTATCAAGTTCTACTGAAAGTGTTTCACCAAAGACAAAAACAAAAAAAGAGTTGTTAAAATTAATAATGGACCAGTTAGCCTGAACAAAGAGTAACACAGAATAAGAAGTGCTTCCAGCTTTGTACATAATAAGTTTCCAAATCTCTTGGTTTAGTTGGTTTCCTTTCTTATACTGGTTGGAGAGATGGCCAACCATATCAGAGCACTTGACAGAAAGAGGCTTCCCATTCTATCTTAAAGAAATTCCAGGAGAAAATCAGAACTGCCTTGAAATTTCAATCAGTGAAAAGTGCACAGCTATATGGTCTGCCTGAAGAAAGATATAGCCTGGTCACATGAGCTCATCTTCCTCTAGTTGAAAGGATTAAGATATTTCACATTCTTAATTCTATTATTAGACCATATGTAAGCCACAGAGCAGGAGATTTATGATGCCTGATTTTCTGAATCTCCTATGTTTAGTAAAATGCTTAAAAACTCCAAGGCATTTAATCATCATATATGGATTTAAGCCACAAAGTGTTTTAAGAGGGTTTTAGTTTAAGAAGTCTACCTTAAGCACAGGTCTAGACTGAGTAACATGCTTGGCTGAGAAAACCAAGTTCACAAGTGTCAGTTGTTAACCCTGACATTCAAAAGCATACTTCCTATCTCTACCCAAATCTTTGTCCAAGCTTCTCTCAGGTCAGCAACAGACACGTGCTCAAAGCTTCTCTAATTGATCCAGCATATCTGAATTGCAATTCCACCCCTGCTCCCAAGAAAATATTTTAAATCCAGAACGCTTTATTACTGAAAATCATTTCATGGCGAAGTGTGGGTCCTCCAAACATGTTTATAAAATTGAAAGAAATTGTTTCTTTCCTTTTGTAAGTACTTGGTGATAGGAAATGTTTCATTTCAATGGAAGGAGAGACACTGAGGTTTTGTACATTCTGACAGTGTGCTCAACACCAATAGCAATATGGAAAAATAACTGAGACTAGGTGGGATTAAAAGGTACCAAGAACATTTAGGTGTGTTCACCTTAGGTGTGAAGGCTAGTGCTGCCCTTGCCTAAGAGCTGTATGTTTTAAGAGTAATTCCTTAATCTCTTGGTCTGATTTTCTCTCGTCAAACATTCTTGGGATTTGATCAAGTAGTGCTATATGTGTGTATTATGTGGCTCAAGTGGCTGCATCATAGGTAATAAACATCTCTGAATTACTCTATCTAATTTCCTCTTTACCTGACACTGCATTACCGTATTTAATGAGCAGCTAAACCAATGCTCGTGATTTTGTTATTGTTGGTGATGAAGGCACCAAGTCAACACTCAGACTTCTCCGGCTCAAAGTCTTTAGTGTTTCCTATTGGCAGGACATTAGCCATTACCTCATGTAAATCTTTATACATGAACACATAGATGCCCCCAGATGTTACAGGCTTCTTCAAGGTCAGGCGTTGCTTTATTTTGTCTGAGGTGCTGGAACTAAACTTAAAGCTTCACTCATGCTAGCCAAGTACTGCACCACTGAGATAAACTTCTCACTCTCTAGACACTGGGGGCTGGAGAGTAACAAGAAAAAGGTCTTTCCTTTCTGCCACCCAACCAGAAAATCAGCATGAAAAGGAAGACATTTGCATAAGGGGAGATCAAATTCAGCCTTTCCTGCTAGGAAGGGCAGTTGGAATGACCAAAGATCAGATATGTTTTCAGGCTGTTTTGGCACATGTCCATTCTGAAATCTGTACAGCTGAATATTTAATGGGTTTTGCATAGCTGACTCCTGTTCTTCAGACTGACTTTTTCCTGGGTCCCTAAATGTGTTGTAAGAGACCTGGTATAAGATGAAGACTTCATGTAGATTCCTGGGTTTATACCCAAGTCCCAGTCCAATTCACTATTCTTGAAAGTAGTCAGTGTACTGCCTTTTTTGCTCCATTTCCATGTTTACTGGGACACAATCTTGTTACACTTGGTTGCATCAGAAAATATGAGAGAATTTCTAGAAATAGACCCTCCCACATCATCACAGAGGACTCTGCTGGATCACCAGGGAGTTTACCAGCACAAACAAACTCAAATAAAGTCTGGGCTGCTACTAGCAACTGCAGAGAAATGAATCAATTTCCAAATTGGGATGGGAAGGTTTTGATTGTGTTTTGATAAACATATATAGGAATATATATGAATACATGAACTGCAAGATCAGAGCTACTCATTTTGTATTCCCATGGAAAGGATCGAATTCAGAAAAATGTGTGGTATAAGCAGAAGCATCTCTCGCTTCGCGTGGTGCCTTTGAGACATTTGGCAGGGAGGTGGGATTTGTCTTGGCACTCGCCTTCCTCTGCTGCAGCCTCTCCTTCCCCTTCCCGGGCATTTCATTCCCCACCCCATCAGGTTTTAATCTCGCTCTCATTTTTCAAGTACTTCCCTCTAGTTGGGTGTGATAATGGTTTAAAACATTGCGACTTCCAGAGGGATCAGTACAGAGGTTTTAGCATTTTCATACAGAGGCTCAGAATCCTGAAAAAGCTTTCAGAAATTAAATTATCTGATGACTCCGACAGAACAGTGAGATGGAATCTATGGGTAGGCAGTTC
>PVLD010011569.1:0-19961 GCA_004027595.1 Dinomys branickii
TGTATATGGGTCCATACATCTACAATTCGAAGATATCAATGGATAAAGCAACAACTACTGTTGAGACCATATCACCTTGTCTATAGATTAGTTGTGATTGTACTATTTATTTTCTATGATAATGGGTGTCTGTTTGTCAATATGTTTTTGTACTTTTATGTTTCTAAAATTAAAAAAAAAAAAAAGTGCATCCATTTTCCTACAAGTGACTCAGATTTACCTTTCTCTAAAGCAGGGTAGTACTCTAGGGTGTGTGAATACCACATTTTATTTATCTATTTATCTGTTGATAGACATACAGCCTGCTTCCAGGATTTGGTTGTTCTGAGTTGTGCTGCTATGTACATGGGCATTCATGTTACGGTATCCCTGTAATATATCTTTAATGTGGAAGGGAACTAATTAGGTCAAATAGAATTTCTAGGTTCATCTTTTTTTAGGGAACTTCCTACTGACCTTTATAGTGGTTTTACTAGTTTATATTCCCACCAACAGTCACCTCACTCAGGAAGTGAAAGACCTCTACAATGCAAATTACAATACTCTGGAAAAGGAAATTAAAGAGGGCGTTAGAAAATGGAAAACTGTCCTCTGCTCCTCAATAGACAGCAACAATATAATCAAAATGACCATACTTTCAAAGCTGATACAAAAATTTCATGCAAATCTCAATGAAACTTCTAATGGCATTCTTCAAAGAAGGAGGAAACAATCCTAACACTAATATGGAACCAGAAGAGACCTAGAAAAGCAAAAGCAATCCTGGGTAGTGAGCAAAGTGGGAAGCATCACACTCCTGGGCCTGAAGTTATGTTACAAAGCTACTTTGATAAAAACGGTCTGTACCGGCACAAAACAAACACAAGGATCAGGGGAACAGCTTAGAAGATGCAGAAACAACCCCAGGTACATTCAACTATTTGATCTTTGACAAAGGGCATAGAAACAAACACTGGTGGACAGAGAGCCTCTTTAATAAATGGTATCAGGAAAACTGGCTTTCCACAGGCAGAGGATTGTATCTAGACCCATATCTGTCATCATGTACTCAATTAAAATCAAAATGGATCAAAGATCTAATATTAAAGCAGAGACATTTAACCTGCTGGAGTCATTCCCTTTTATGTCTCAATCATGTTGTCACCATTCAGCTCTCCTCAACCTGATCATACTGCTCAAAATCCATGAGATCATCAGTGTGTAAGCACCTCTGGGCAACCCCACTCCGTCATACCTCAGTATCTTAATGACTCGAACTTGGAGGAGCTAGGAAGGGTGATATATCCTTCAAGGTCACATCCCTAGTGACCCACCTCCTTCAACCAGACCCTGCCTCTTAACAACAAGTCAGATAATCACCTTCCACAAGCCATGCCTGGAGTGTATGAGGCTCTTTAGAGACATCTAGATATAGATCATAACACCATATAGAATCGCTTACTGTATGTTTGGCCCTGTACTAGAATATTCTGCGGGTAACAAAGATGTAAAAAAAACCTGCCTTTTTCAAAAAGTATAATTACTTCACAAATATAAGCGAGCTTTGTTTCTGCGACTAGAAAGTTTCCTGGAGGAGGCCTTTTGTAAATTAGGTCTAAAGGGCCTAAAGGATATAGATTAGTATAGAATATCTGGAAATATGTTTTATTTTGGACTAATTCATCACCATTAGTATGCCCATCTTGACCGAAATCAGAGTTGGCATAGATATTATTACATATCTCTTGATTTTGAGTCCTTCTCTGTAAGCCAGATCCACATAATCAGATACTAAGTCCCTTACCTCCACCTCTCTTTTGCTCATATTTGACAGATGCAACTCCATAAATAGTCACTAATTACCAGCTAAGTGGCATCCACACCTCCAATTTCTTATCTTTGCAATTGCTCAAACACAGTTGTGTCTGAATCATACCAAGAAGTTTCAAGCATTCTGATCCAGTCCTCAGAACTTGAATGGTTCCCCATTGTCTGCCAGTTCAGTTCCAAACTTTGACACTGATACTGAAGATTCTAGGTGGCTTTTCCTACTTCTTTACTAAGCAGATGGCTTTCTATAATCCCATTCCGTGTAGCTACTTAGTAAATCCTTGGGTTTGCCTACAGTGCTAGATCTACTGGAACACCCTTCTGCCTTCTTCTTACTCCAACACCTAACTCCAAAACTTCTCTGCATTATTGGCATTTCTTATTAATTCTGCCTTATACTGGAGTTTACATTCAATTTAAATTGTGTATGGCAGGTCGGGGATATAACTCAGTGACACAAGTGCCTGCCTGACAAGTGCAAGGTCCTGAGTTCAATTCTCAGTATCAAATAAATAAATACATAAACTATATATGGAAATTCAATTTTGTTATCTTATTATGTAGCCATTTTTCTACCCTTTCCAGATAAGATTATAAACCCTCTGTGGAAGATAATGTGCATCCCTAGGAGAGTTTGTTAGGGTGACCTTAGTGCCTAAATAGAGAAAGGCCTTTGTGAATTCCTTCTTGATTGAGTTGACAATGCAAGTAAACTGAGGTCATTAAAGGTTGTAGGTGTACATTGGATTGGAGTAATTTCCAGTCAAAACAGCTGGTACCTGTGACCCAGAAGAGAATGTATAAGCCCAGATTTACTAAACCACAATAGCAATCATCAGCTTTTCCTACAGAATGCCTGGACATGCCTTCATCAATTTTCTTTCTCTTTCCTAGGATACACATATAACCCTGCCCTATCCAACATTTAGGAAATGACACTGCTTCCTTTGTTAGAATTCTAACATTAACTTTGAAAAGAAAACTACTCATCTGGGGAAGCAGCTGATATCTTTTCCTATCAATTCTTAGCAGTATCAGGAAGAGTTCCTACAACAAGACAAGCCTCTTAAACATCCAATGAGTACAAAGACCAGGAGTCAAAAAGACAGCTTGTACCACCTTTATTCAAAATTATTCTGGGATTCAGTCAAAGGTGTATGACAGAAGACAGATACTGCCTAACCATTACACGCTTTTGTTCCCTTCATTCTAACTTTCCCACAGCCAAAAATCTGTGCTTTTAGTTACAAGAGGGAAATGGTTAAAAGGGACTTCTAAGTTTACTGCTTTTCTTCAAGTATTTAGGAGCCGAAAGAAAGAAATTCACAGCAGAAGTGCATTTAGAGAAGGCTAAGAGCAGCAGAAAAGCAGATGACACATTCTGGAATGGGAGCAATCAAGGTTCTATTCAATCCTTTCCCTCTACCCTGAGTATCTGAACATTTTCCTCTTAGAAACTTTTACACAGTTGCACAGGTGTATTGAATTCACACTGATCTACAAAAAATAAATAAATAAATAAATAAATAAGGCAAGAAAAGTGTTCATCTGTCGACAACATCCAGAGATTTCAGCAAATTCTTTAAGAAGTAAGGATTAAAAATAATCTGCTAAGTATTATCACCCACTAATAGGAAAATGATGACGCTTTTTAGCTGAGAAAATCTGTTGATTTAACTATTAGACACTTGTTGAGAAAAAAGATGTGCCCAACTCTGCACCACATAATGAGAACATATATGCTGAGGCTAGGAGTCAGTAAAATTTCTGTAAAGAGATAGTAAATATTACAGTCTATGCAAGAAATATAATCTCTTTTAGAACTGCTCAACTCTGCCTTGTAACTACCATGACATTACATAAACTAATGGGTATGTCTGTGTTCCAATAAAACTTTATTAATCAACGTGCAGCCAAGCTGAAGCCATATTTAGACCTATCAGCAAAGTCCCAGTCAGGTTCCTAAGAAAGCTTAAATAAAGATGTATAGTAAGAAGGCACATTACATCCAGAAAGTCAGGGCTGTTTAGCATAGAATTCTCCCCCTAGCAAATAGAAGACACCTTGTGGGAAACCATAGCTGGATTTTAGGCTGGGACAAGATGAAGACTGATGAATTACTTAGATTCCCCAAATAAAGCAAATGGGACACTGAAGATAATTCAAGAATAGTTGATTTACAAAGGATTTATTTACAGAGTTGTGGACAAGGTGAAGGAAAAATCATAAAGGGACAGCATAATACCCAAGGCAGGGTTAGAAAGAGTAGAGACATCCCTAAGCTCAGAGTGGGTGGGGAGGGAGTGGTATGTGAATATGGAGTCATTTAAAGCAGACCATCCTGTGAGCTACAGTGACCCTGTGTGAAAGGGTATTGGTAGCTGCAGGTGACCTCACGGGGAGGGAAGCAGGGAAGTAATGATGGCCCATTATCATATGCCTCCCCACCTCTGATCTCATGCCAGAGTATTGGCTAAACCAAACCAGAATCCAGAGACACAAGGTCTGTTGAGAGTTTCCACCAGGTCAGCCCTCAAGGGCAGAGAGCCGTTGGAGATGGTTGAGAGCAGGTCTGGATGAACAGACACAACTGCAGCCTGAAGGGTCTCAAAGCCCACACACTAAGGCTTTCCTCTGTGAGCGTTGTTCCGGTACATCACAGCGGCCTCAGACTGATCATCCGCACATTCCCATTTTTCTCCTAAATGAGATTTCACCACTGTCTTCAAGGAAATGAATTGAACAATTTTCTTTTCCCTGCAGTATATGAAGATCTCTTGCCCGCCACTTTCATTTAGCAGATGGTAGGTGATACCAGGAGGTCTGCTTGGTTTCTCCTAAGGGAAGCAGCCAGGGAGAGAGGACACAGGCATCAGGAATTCCCAGCTCTCGCTCTGTCCTTAAGAGAAGTTGCGGCTTTTGAGTTTGAGTTTCATTTTCGAATCTAAAAGATAAAGTCATTAGATCTGATGACCTGGGAGGACTTTTAACCTAGAATTCTGCTGAAATTATTAAAACCCTTAGAGAAATTTATATTTGTGCTCCAATGCATTTTCTTGTCAGAATAATAATGGATCCCCCTTAACAAACACTACCCAAGGGTACTTAAACACTGTGCTCGTCCTCTTCTCTTCTTTTCTATCTCCCTTCTCTCTTCCCCTCCAGTCCTCTCTCCACTACTCCCCACTTCTGCTGTTTTCTCCCTAGCAAATCTCACTACATCATCACAACAAGCAAGGAAACACATGAGTCTTCTACTGTATCACTGGGCAACTTCCCTAAGACACATGGTTAGAAGTGTCAAAATCAGGATTCCTACTACTCTCTCAGGATAGGCCTTAGGGTAGCAGGGGAGGGCCATTTCCTGGAAGGAGGAGGTTTAAGGATTTGGATGTTGAGGTCTTCAACTTTGGCTCAAAGAGTGGGAGAGTTTAGGACAATTCTGAACTGGGGGAGTCAGTCCAACAGAGACCCGGGGACACAAGAGATGCATCATGGTGGAGACCTGAAGGCCAGAACTTTTGAAGCAAAGTGAGAGTGCATCCTCTCTGATTGAAGAAATTTTTGCTGGTAACTTCTGTAGACTTAATTGAACCATCTGATGAAAGAAACATTGCCCTCATTTCTGTGCAGTAGTCTCAGAAAGCTCTGAAGGAGAAGCTCGTGATGCTAATCAGAGCACCAATCCAATAGAAGTAATAGAAGGCTGGGTTTTGGGCCCCTGTGACTGGGCATACAATTCCAAGTTGATTGGGCCCCCACTGCTCCATACTGGGGCAGTCACACTTGCTCAGCCACCATCTGGAAAGCTGCTTTGTCAGGTCTTGGCTGCTCTTTAAAAGCTGAGCTGTTCTGTTACTTCTTCCAAATTGGGCAGACCTCTAAAGAGCAACTGTAAGGCCAAGTTACTTTATCCATGAAGCTTCCAAAATATTCTAAGACCAAGAAGGGCTCTTCTGACTCAGCCTTTTAGCTTTGGGATTTGAGGGTAGGATGCTCTGAACCAACTTGCCTTTCAGTCATTAACCTGGTCAATGATCATCATCTACTATGAGACACCAGGAACACAATTCCCCTGAGTGGAAAGGATCTGAGACATCTCCCTGCAAGGGCAATGGAACTTTAGAGTTCCTCAAACTTGTACTTCAGTCAGGATGTATTGCTGAGCAAAACACAGGCAGCAAGACAGCCAGGTTTATTTCTCTTTGCTGGCAAGAACCCTACCCACAGGAAGCCTTTGCAGCTCTGTTTGAATCCAATCATGGCTGCGAAATGTTCCACATAACCTGGCAAGCCCTCAAGATCCCACTTTGTTCTGCCAGAAGTCTTCTCTCTGTCCCCCATCAATCGGTGTAATCCCTCCCTTATTGCTTCACTGCAGGAATAGGCTTAGCTTAGGTTATCTTAGAGTGGCCCGCAGCCTGCATTTGGCTAACACTGTACCAGAAATCTCAGCCTCATACCTGAGGAATGATGGATTCTGGGATTTACCATGTGGGCACTGAGTTGGAGCTTTACCCTTTCCCTTCTTGACCTGGAGAATCGGCCTCACAGTGAGGAGGCAGTGATCCAGTATGTAAATCTGCTCCTGATTTGGCCTCACAGCCTACACTGACATCAGCAAGAAATATGCTCTTCTTCTGGCCCTACCTCCTGTTTACTCCACTTCCTATCCCCGATCATCACTTTGAGATGCCTGGGGACTCCATTTCCTCTGCAAACTTTGGCACCAGCTCTTTTCAGTGCCTTTATGGATAGGGTTTCACAGATGAGGCTGCAATATTGGGACACCAATAAGCCGTTGAAGGTGCCAGGACTTGGCAAAGGCAGAACTGGGAGCAGATGAGGCAATGAGCCTGGGCGCGGCGCCTGCTTTGTGGTGACTGGTGGCAGGCGAGGTGCTGTGCGCACACCCCTAACTCACACTTGAGGGGGACATTGCTCTTCCTTATCATTGTTGCCACTTAGAAGAACACTGGGTACCAGCTTTGAAGAGATTGATAGCTCAATGTTCTTTCAAGACACCATACTGACTTAAATTTCTTCCATGTACTTTGAAGAATAGCCTCTTTCAGAATCCATACTTGCAAAGCTTTCTTCTTATTTAGGAAGTGAAATCTGTGGACGACTTACCCTTGTATTTCAATTTTTCCTGCGAAGGCCAATTTTAATAGAAACTTAGGAAATTCACCCTCAACCAAGTGCTTTCCTGGTTGTCCTTTCAACTAGCTTCCTTCATTCACTTTCTGAGAAGCAGCAGCAATGGGCCTTTCAGAGAAATAGCCTTATCTTGAAAAGAGTCAGAAAATAGAGGGGAGACAAACCCAGAAATTCCATTCCTACAAGAACTCTTGTACATAGGGACCTAGAGAAAAACAGTTTCAAGATTGGTCCACTTAGTGATTGTGATATTTTAAAAAAATTAAACAACCCAAATATATCAACACTAGTATAGACACATAGGATGGGATGGTCATACATACAGTCTTATTCTGTAGTGACAATTAGCAAACTCTAAGTCCAGGCATCCGTGGAAATGAGCCTTAAAACTTAATAGAGAGTAAAAGAAATCACACATGAATGCAGATAATGTCCATTCATAACGACATTGAAATATGAAAAACCAGGTAAAATGGTGTCAGTTTTTAAGTCCATAGGTTGGTATACTATAAGGCAAAGCAAGGGCATGGTTCACACACTCATCAAAACGGTTGTTGCCATGGGTTTTCAGACAAGGAGAAGGTTGTGACTGAGAAGGGATACATGGGGTCCTTTGGGGGAAAAGTGTCCTGTGTCCATTTGGGAACTAGTTGCCAGGTGTTCTGTCTCCTTCTTTAAGCCCTAGGCCTATTTCAGCAGGTCCTTTTATATGTGTATCTACTTTGCCCTCTACAATGTAAGCCTCATGAAGGCGGATTTTTCCTATTTTATGTGTCACGGGCTGTCACTATCAGGGTGTGTAGTATAAAGCTACCATTCCATACATCGTTTTGAATAATTTAATGAATTTATTCATTGGCTACTACTTCACAATAAAATTACAATATGTGAGTGTGAAAAATATTAAAACTATAGCCAGGCATGCTTTTGCAGTGAAGCTGACAAGCTGCTAAGGAAAGATACAAGCAGAATGCATTGAAGTCAGAAGAAAGGCTGTTCGCTGTGATCAGTGTCAGCTGGGGAGATGAGAGCCAAGCACTGAGAATGGGAAGGACTGCATGATTTTTCACTATAACTCATCAAGGTAACTAATATTCTTTTACTTTCATCTCACAAATGAGCCCTATAGCTCACACAGAGCTAGGAAGCAGCGGATTTGGAGTGAGCTCTCTGGTTATTACATCCATGAGCAAGGCGGGACTATGCAAGGTGAGTGTGTGCAAAGTGGTCCCTGCTGGGCTGGGCTTCCTAAATTCAACTCTGGTGGTCCTGAAATCACGCAGGCCCTATTGCCCCTTGTTTCTAGCTGATGCCTGCATGTCATCCGAGGTTAGTGGGACCGCAGACTCAGGTCTCTGTGTAGGCACAGCTGTAGAAACACATAATCTGGAAAGAGAATTCTCTTGTGTTTGTCAGCAGCAGCAGCATCCTCATCATCACCATCATCATCTTCATCACTGGCCACAGTTATCCGAGACCAGACTCTGTGCGAAGTGCTTTATATAAACTATTGAGTTACCGCAAGAGCAGACTTTGAGTGACTTGCCAAAGATGATAAACACTCTAGTGGCATATGCAGGACTCAGTCCCAGGTTAATGGCCCATGGAACCTGAATTCATAACCACTTTTCTCTACTGCATCTGGGGCAAGACAATGCAATGAAAGGGTCAGAAACTACCTGGGGAGGTGTCAAATTAAGGACTCTGGATAGGAACCTACTTATAGGTGTCCTTGGGCCACCTTACCAAGATCCATTTCTAGGCCTTCATCCCTTCCATCTGTCCCACATACTTTCCGGAGAATTCAGGAAACTTTGAGCAGTGCCTCTGAAAGTTCATCACATTAGCAGACACTAGACTTAGGCCTGTGCCTCTCTGCAAGACTAACAAGGATGTGTATTAAATTCTCCCGTGAATCCACTGTTTCTCTTTTGCATTAAGTTAAAATTCAATCACACTTTCATCTTTATTTCACCTTGAGCTTCTGTTGGCAGTGATTCCCACAGACTTAGATTTCATTCTCTCAGCTCCCCCTTTCTCCCTGTGAGACGAGAGCGGGGAGTTAATGCTCTGAGCAGACACACAAGACACCCTGAAGGCAAATTCACAAATTTTTAAAAATCTGTTTTTATATTTAGAGTAAAATGAAGAAGCAAAGCAATGTTTCCTAATTTTATCTTATCTGTAAATTTGGGTTTTCTTAAAGCAGGACTCCTCCTTTCTAAATCAGACTGTATTTGTTTTATGAGAAAAATATGGTTGGAAAAAGTAATCTTATAAAGACGGGGGGAAAGGGTATTCAAGGCTCATTTTACAAACGTCTGACTATATTCTGACTATATCTTTTAAACCTGAAATGCTTCCTTCCATTAAATGGCTTTCAATTTATACACTGGAAAGAGAGCCTGGATAGACCCAGTTAGAGTCTTTTTCCAAATTGAGATTCATCAGATCTCTACCTCAAACTCAGAACTTAATAGGTTCTTAGCACTTTCTCCTTATGCACACAGAAATCATAACATGCAGTGGCTTTCCCCATGTGGCTAGAGACCTGGGCAAGGGTTGCATCATTTTCACTGTGTGCTGCCCTTGCTAGGACATGGGACATGGGTAGAAAGAAAACAGACAGGGTTGGCCTCAGCCTCCCTCTCTCTATGGCCTGGAGGGCCTGCAAATATGTTTTGGCAATACATACCAAGAAAATCTCTAAGCAACCACTTTCAGAAGAATATGCAAGAGAATTAACACTCTGATCAACAAGACAGTTAAAAAAAACAATAGAAAATCAAGAGATGGTCAGACAGCAAGAAAAGAGAGTCTTAGCGGAGTATTAGATGAAGCCTTGAAACATTCAAAAGATGGATGGTTCAAAAGACAAGAATCACTTTTAAATACAAGCAAAACTGAAAATAGGCACCATTCACTACAGTACAAAGGGGAGCTCATTCTTCCTGTACCTAAATGGAATACATAGTTTTGGTGAATACAGGATATTTAAGTAAGGGCTCCACCCTTCCTGAACACCACTCTCCCATAGACATATCCAACAAAGGCGATTTGACTTTGTGCACTATGATTTGTCCTTTACCTTTACTTTCTCTAGAGTCTATTTTAGCTGGTTGCTTCTCAGATACTCAGTGGTGTACATTCAGATGTTAATGGTAAGGGTGCCAGTAATAACAGCATGACAACTACTGCTGATTATACAGTGCAGCTAAGGCTATTAAGTGCTTACTGTGGTCCAGGCACTGTCTTAAGCATCTTAAAAGTATGCACCCATTAATCTTCACAACACCTTCTTCACCTACCTTTGAAAAATGTGGAGGCACAGTCAGAATAGCATACTAAAGTCACACAGCTAGCAAGTGATAGCCATTCTTCAGAAATGTGGGGCAAATACCTGCATCCAAGCTTCTCAGGGCCTGGTAGATTTCACTACTGGTGACCTGTTTACCTTCAGAAGCTGTGTTTCTCAAGATGAGCTCTCCAGAAACCTAACGATCCTTGGAGCAGAGACTACCATTACTCTAGGTACACACCACCTGCACTCACCCTTGCTCACTTCTGCTGTGTCTTGGACTCACTCTGGCTGCAAGAGCACAGGAGGGTCCTCCATAGAGCAGGCCAAGAGAAGTGGGTGTCCGGACCTGCTGCCTGTACTAAGAAAACTCTGAACTGTGCTCTCTGCTACCTGCTACAAGTCCCCAGTGGCCTACATAGACTTCTGTTCACTGGCACATCCTGTATTGGTGTCTTCTCCTTTCTGTGCCACCCTCTGCTTTCCCGTGTGTGTCTCCTGAGACCACCTAAATCCTACCAGCATGACCTGCTTCAGGGAGATCCAGCTGTAGATAACGGAGTTCACAGGAGCTCTCCAGCCCGGCACACAGTTAGCCCACCTCACCATCCCTGACTTGGCTCTTCATTATGCAGGAATCACAGTGATAGCTTCTTGCTTCTGGATGGAGCTTATTCCCAAAATACCTAGACTTCTGGCGACAAAAGCTGGAACTAAATAATCAGCACCAGCCAGCTTAACAGATTTTTGTAAATACCTTTTCTGCTCACCCCTCTGCCTACCTGCTCATGGTGGGCTTCTCAGTAACCTGGATGCTTTTGTAAGGAAAGACTAGGGCAAAGAGTCCATTTGTCCTGCCTCTGAGATAAAGAGTGTTAACATGAGGAGTCAAAAAAAAAAAAAAAAAGATTTCCTGACTCAGCAAGGATTTAAGCTAAACAACTCTTGCATGAAATGACCCACTGACGAGGGTCAGCATTGCAGTTTCTTGAGGGAAGACAGAGGAGTTGTTTTTTTGCCACTAACAGACAATAAGGACTTGGGGGATGTCTCTCATGCTGCAAGCTGGACTTTTAGCAAAGTACAAAGCAGCGCTTTGTGAAGCTGTCAAGTATTTCATGGATCAGGTTAGAAGACTTTTGTTGAGCACTTGCCATGGACCCTGGTAAGCAGTAATGTAGGTAATGTGGATAGAGTAGCAAAAGCAAACAAATAATCAAATAAATCCAAGTGCCTGCCCGTGTGAAGCCTTGTCAGCCTGCTCAGGGGGCCCAAGGGAGATTTTCTAGAGTAAGGGCCTCAGGTTAAATAACACGCATGTGCAAGACCAACAACAACAGCAGGCCGCATGGAGCAGAGCAGAGAGCAAGAGCCCAAGAGCTGCCAGGGTCTTTATTATATAATTCTTATATAGGTTGTTATCTGATATTTACATTCTCACATACTTGCCTGATTGACACATGCATAGTTGTCCACTGCTAAGTCATGGTTATGTAATTGTATCCCTCTGTCTTGCACTAACCAGCAAGGTCCTGTCCTCAGGTGTCCTTAGAACCTCTGAGCTTTGAGAGTGGTTCACCACACACTTACATTCTGTACCACTTATTGCTATAGGACTAGTGGCACCAAAACTTAATAGCTTAGAACAATAATCATTTGGGCTGGACTCAAATTGGCTGTAGTTCTACTTGTGCCGCCTGGGTTACTTCAAGCAACTACCTTCTTCACTTATCTCACCTGGAGTCATCTCTGCAACTGTAGACATTTGGCACCTCGATATTGGCTGTGTGCTCTATGACGGCCTGACTCCCACCTGGCAGGTGGAGATAGCAGGTGGCTGCTGGCTGGGAGAGAGGGCACAGTTAGGGCAGCTTATCTCTGCTTCTCATGGCCTTTCTCCTAAAGTACACGGAACTCAGAAGCTTACAATATCATGTGCACAGTGTTCTTTCGGTCAAAGCAAGTCACAAATCCATCCCAGGAGAAAATGAAGCTCCATCTCTTATGGGAGATACTCCACGTACACAGTCCAAAAAGGCATCATACATAGCTTAGGGAGGAAATTGTGGGTGCCCCCAACCTGCTGTTATTATAATAGTTCAGTCATATAACAAAGATATAACAGTGTATGGTTCTCCATCCTCACTCTACATAAGAATTTTCTGCAGAGCTTTCTACAGAACGCAGACTAGTGAAATCATGGGTGGGTGTTTGAAAATCTACACAGCTAACGTGCTCCCCCAAGGAGATGTAAATGGCAACAAGACTTGAGAATCACTGGATAATGTGCTCTAAAGTAAAAGCAAAGCAGAGAGAGGCTGTCAAGTAATGAGAGAGCTGTGTAAGATGATAGAGTCCCAGGAAGACCCTTTGAAGAGGAAACATGACTGGAAGCAGTGTAGTGAGAAAACCCTGGTGCTACTTGAAAATGAGGAGGGAAAGAAAGCAGCAGTGTTCTGAGGCCAGAGGTGGACAAAGGAGGCTTTGGTGGTAGATGTGCTAGGAGCTGTATTGGAATAAAATTTTAGAATGTTCTCATTTTCCCAAGAGTCAGACCTTTGCAGTTTGACCAGTCACTTCACTTGGGTTGTGTAGAGAGTAAAGAATTGACTGAATACACTGTGGAAGAACAATGTATTATTTTGTATTTTTTTAAAACTCACTAGTCCAACACGAGCCTGTAGGAAATGGAAAGCAAAGCTGGAGAGAACTTGAGAAAACAGCAACAGTGAAAAACCTTGCTTTAGAGAAGACAAGCATGGGAAGAAGAACTCAACACAGAGACAACAGAAACTTCCAGCTTCCCTCAAGCACCACAAAGGTACATGAAAACAGCAGGAGGAGGAAACGGGCCAGAACATCTCAGTATTACAAACCTCCTGGGATTAATCCCTCTACAGTGTTTGTGCTGCTTATTAATTGTAGGAGAGGCAAAATTTTACCTCTACCATTTTAGGGATTATTTTTGACTGGGCTTGAGCAATACATTGACATAAGACAGATTAACAGGAGACAAGCATGCAAATTTGCTTAATATTAATGTTATGTGACACAGGAGACTTTATTTAAAACTGAAGATTTTAAAAAATGCTGAAACCTTATTTCTTTTGAATGAAGCAAGGTGACAGGGAAATGAACTATGGGGAGACCAGAGAAAGATCACAATTATTTTAACAAGCTTCCTTTTATGCACTGTTCTGAGTCTCATTTTCTTGTCCCTGATAATGAGAACACAACTTTCTTTCTCATACAGGACAGATAACCTATATATGTATGGGAATTTTATCTTCTGTGTTCAGAAGGAAAATTAGGAAGGGTCCGGGTACCTTTTTGTACTTATTGTTTTTTTAAGTGACTTTAGATCAAAATAATCCTGATGGGAAAGTGGAATATTCTATTAACCTTCAAGTGAGTGAACCTAAGTCCCAGCTGGGGGAGGCTCTTGTATATTTGTAATAGTGTTTTGTTATGTGTTGTGGCATTTTCCCTTTCACACTACAGCTGTGCCCTAGGGACCAGGGCTGCCTATGGTAAGTGTTCCATTTTGTGAAATCAAACAGGATCCCTGAGAGCCAGAAGGTTGGTACCAGAACTGCCACCACCCACACACCTACCCTGCCAATAGTTATCAAGTAGCTGAGAAGGAGAAGGGATATAGGATGCCAGTCTGTGCTTCTTAAAAATTTATTTTGTCTCCTCCCTCTCTTCCCTGCCAACCCTGTCTTCTTGCCTAGCTAACACTCTGCAGCCAGTCCATATCAGTGCTTGTGGACCACCAGAGGATGTTCCTCAGAGGTGCAGTTACTCTCCCACCTGTTTCTCCAGCTTGGTGCCTCATTTACTACCTAGGGTGCAGATATCCCAGAAGAATTTGGCCCAGAGTGGAACTGTTAGTTCACACCACACCATCTGTGTCCTCGCTAGAGGCGACAGTGTCTGTCACCATGTGCAGGCATTCTAGAAGGTAACAGGAATATGATGTGGCCCAGTTCCCAGTGATGGTGCCCCTGGCAAAAAAGAATGGTTCTGTAGTGGAAAAATTAAGATTCAGACTGGGAACTTCAAACCCTCCAAGGACCGGCCAAGAAATGAATAAAAGTCTATGTGCCACCCCCAGAAACTATGCCTAGAGATTCTACCAGCCTCTTTGCTATTCATGGTAGAAACAAAGTCATCAAGAAGAGAGTTGTCATTACCTGGGGAGCTACCAGCCCACAACCTCCACTGCCAGCCTCCTTCCTAGGGATCCTGAGACCCTGCATCAGAAGAAAGCAGAGCGATGGTTACTGAAAGTCAGAAGCCCCTTTCACACCTGCTGATTCTGAATCTATGGGTTTGAGCCTTAGGTTGCTCATTAGGCTTCTCCAGGTAATGCTGCAAGCTATAAATCGCAAGTTTAAATGAAAATGTAAATGTAATTCTCCACCTCAGTAACCAAGTAGATGTCTCTCTCATCACCTTGGTAGGAAATCCCAGATCAAACACTGTTGTCTAGGATGGTGATGATGGTGAAACTTTCAGAGCTTTCAAGGGTAACAAACAGGCCATGTTAGTATACGTGCCACAGGTTTGCCACCTCTGCTCTAGAACATGTCACCGAATAACCTCACTTGCCCCAGAGTAATACTGAAAGCCCCTGCTGTGACAGGAAGAAGGCATTTCTCCAAGTAGTACTTTTAATAAGCTCTGGAAAACACTTCACTGTATGGTCTATAATGCCTGCAGCAGCCTCCAGGCTCTCTGTACCGAGCAGGCTCTGGCTAAATTGAATGGTGCAGACACACACACACACACACACACACACACACACACACACACACATCTTCGCTGGCCTGAAGCCACTTCCCAGACGTGGGCCTTTGACACTGATGGAAATCTCAGAGCACAGGTGTGGGACATGAGAGAAAGGAGCCCTGACTTGCTGTATACCTCACATCTGAGCAGGCTTTACACAAACCAGTTCTGTTGGAGGCCCAGCCCTGGACCAAATGACTGAGGCGGAGGGGGCAGGAGGTGGCACTGCTATGGAAACCCACCTCCACAGACTGACTTCCTTTTTCTCTCCCTCTCTTCTTCTCTCCCGTTTCCTCTCTTCTCGTTCTCTCCTTTCCTTCGCACTCTTTCCTACCTGATTCTCTTTTCTATTATCTTTCTTGGGATCTCTCTTCCTCTTCCATTATAGTCTTCCCTTTTTCCCACTTCTTCTTGCCTTTTTTATCCTTTTTTCCTATTATTATTTTCTTCTCTCCTCTTGCCCTTACTTTTCCCTTCATTGTTGCAGCATAGGTTCCCCAGATGTCCATTCCGTGCTCAGCTCTGTAAAGAGAGAAATACAAGCATCCCCAAGGAGCTCCTGACTCATGGGGGAAGACCAGAGAACAGAGAATTGCACAGCAGTCAGGAGTGGTAAGGTGGAGACACCTGGAATCAATTCATGCTGTGGTTCAAGGAAATAATGTCTAAGCAAACAGTTGAGGCAAGTGTACAGCTGGAGGAATGGTCTTAGTCGGATCTCTAATGTTATAACTGAATATTGACCACAGCCTGGGTAATTTATAAAGAATAAAGGTTCATTTAGCCTTTATCTGAGAAGGCCAAGACCATGGTGCTAAATATACTTGGCACCTGGTGATGGTCCTCATACTGCATCACAAAATAGCAGAGGGCAGCACATGGTGAGACAGCCAAAATGGCTTTTACAACCCATTAGCCTATTTGTAATAAGTGTATTAATCCATTCATGATGGCAACAGATCTTTCATGACCAATTGTTTCTTACAGATTCTACCTCCAAATAGCATTACCATGGGGATTAAGTGTCTCGCACAGGGAATTTGGGGGACACACTGAACCATAGCAGAAACATAGAGTATTCAAACTGGGATAATGTCCCAGTTAAAGAGAAAACCTGGTACCTCTGAGGATACCATAAAGTATGCACGTAAAAAATAACATGGATTTGATATCATAAAGACGTGTTCACATACTGACTCTTGACATGTCTGGTGTGCTCTTGACAAAAGGAGATAGCTTTTCCCAGTCTCACTTTTCTCATGTTGGAAGTGAGTAACAAAGTAACAGTCTGTGATAGACAGTCTTGGTGCATAAATTGAGCAACGCAGGGAGTGTGCCCAGTGGATAAAAGAGAGGCTGTTTTCTATTTTAGGGTACAATTGTTATTAGGGAGAGTGAAGAAGAGATACTTCTTGTTTTGCCATCTTCTCTACATTCTCTAGAATTAGTAAATTTTCAGTTATGAAACAAAAGGGACACAGGAAAGAGACTATAGTAAGCATGAAAATAGCTACAAATCTGACTTTGGAAGCAGGCTTGCTAATAGAATGTGAAAATGTTCTCAGAATAATTAAATAAGACATGGCTATGCACAGTTATGTTGGGTATGTCCTAAAAGGGTACTGAGCCAACAAGCAGTGACCAACAGCTCCCTGGGCATGGCCCTTCTTTCCTTTCACGTGGCGAGTCTCCTGGACGGGCAAGAATATTGTACTGAATTCTTCTGTAACTTTTTTTTCTGGTACAGCAGCAAAAGTTGGGACAGTACAGCAGGGATTTAAGTAGTGTTGTTGCTGTTGCTGTTCTTCTTCCTCTTTTCTTCCTCCTCCTCCCGCTCCTCCTTTCTTCCTACTCTTCTTCATCTTCTTCTTCCTCCTTCCTGCTCCTTCTTGCTCGCCCTCCTTCTCCCTTCCCCTTCCTCCTCTCCTGTCCTCCCCATCCCCTCTTCCCTTTCTCCTCTTCCTCCTCCTTCTCTTCTTTCTCTTTCTTTTCTCCGCTTTCGCAGACATAGGATATTCTCAGCTTCTACGCAGACACAGGCTTGCCAGATCCGTCACTTGGGGTCGCTTCCTGGGCCCTTCATCCCTCCTGGCTGTATCTGTAGCTCTGCCTTTGGGTTAGCCTCTTTTCCCCACAGTCATCCAGGCCCGTATATTGGATTGGAGTGCATGGACATTTGTTGTTTCCCAAATTTCCAGCCAACATTGACCTAGTGATGCCTCATTATCTAGCATTTAGATAACAGACTTCAGGACAAATATTGAAAATTATCATTTATCCTCCATTTCAGAAAGAGGCATTTTAATATATTGCATTCTTTTTCAGTTTTCTCCCTGTAGAATCCAAAGGCTCTTAAAATAGATGTGTTTAAAAGACATTTGCTTACTCTCCTAGTAACTACAACTCATTTACCTGGTCAGGGATTCTCAGCTGTGACAAAGATGGTTTTAAGATTTCATCAGTGCCTTCCTGGCCCTTCAGAACTAAAACCACAGGAAAATGAAGGACTACTTCTCAATGTCTCTTTCCACAGTGGCTGATCTCAACTATCCCTGATTGCAATAGTTGATTGAAATAGTTGATTGAACCCTTGCCTGGCAGCTCTTTAAAAGAAAAAACAGTAGAAACAGAGTCCTGAAATATTTAGAAAAATTAATACATATTATGATATTTGGTGTTTTCTTATTTTAAGAATAAAAGAATGAAAACACACTAACAAACAAACAGACATATATGAAACAACACCCAGAAAATAGAAACAATACAGAATTTCAGACAAGGTGATAGGAATTTAACAATGGTTGTTGTATTACATATTTGGTAGGGAGGAGTACTGGGAATCAAACTCAGGACCTTGCATTTTCCAGGCAAGCACTTATGCTACTGAGCTATGTTCCCAGCCCACTGTTGTATTACATATTGTTATCTTCAAATTGGTTACTCAGTTAAACAAATATAGTCATGTAAGACGGATCAAACAATTAAACATTAACTGTTCCTTTCAATAAAGCAATGGAAGTCAGTAGCAAAACTCTTTTAGCTATCATGTGTACGAGTGTGTGTTTATTTCCCTTCTTTCTTTTTCTCTTTTCCCTCATCCCGGCTGTTCTTTCCTTTTGAGCAGTTTCTTTCCTTTTCACAGTATCTATTATACCTTTCAGATTTTATTTACTCTTTCAGATTCTTATACTACTGAGACAAAATGGTATTTACACATGTGGGTCTGGTTTATTTCTCTTATGAGTATGGACTCTAGTTGCATCCATTTACCTATGAAAGCCTCAAGTTTATCTTTCTTTATAGCTGAGTAATATTCCATTATGTAAAAATACTGCATCTTTTTTATCCATTCCACAGTTAATGGGCATTTGGGTTGCTTCTACAAGTTAGCTATTACAAATTGCACAGCTATAAACATGGGTGCTCTATTCTCTGAGAACATATGCCACAGCATGTGTGGTGGGGTTTGTAGAGGTACACTTGGGACATTGGGGACCAGGGTATCACTTCATGCATGCTGATCCCATCTATATCCTAGGTATGACAACCACCATGTAGTAATTGGGTGACTCTAGCAAGTTACTTGTGTAATAGTCAGTTTCCACAAGTGTAACCCACCTTCTGGCAGAATGCTGCTAAAGCCTAACTTCTTTAGTGGGTAGAAGACCTAGGAGAAAACAAGTCAAGGGAGACAGAATGAGAGTCACGACAAAGTATGAAACACAGTACCATACTATTACCCCTCAGAGTCAACCTAGTCCACCTACCTGGATAAGCCCCCATTTCAGTTGCTTAAAGTAGAAGCATAGTCCTGGCTGGCTTCTTCGAGCATGGAGTGAAGAGGTCTGAAAGAGTAGAGATAAGGAGGCACCTGGGAGAGACATGTGAATAGACATATAGGAATGGGCCCAAAAAAACCTGTGTGTCACCTTAAAGCCCACCATGGAAAAAACTTGAACAGCCAAGAAGACAGCATGCTTCAGCTTTCACCCTCAACTGCTAGAAAACTGTTAATCAAGCCCATGAAGAGAGAGAAAGGCCATGGCAGCAGGGATGAAGGCTGTGAAGGAGTGCTGGTCACTCCCATGCTGCTCTGTGTCTCCTGTGCCACATATGCCATGACTGTCATTAAACTTCATCTATTTCCCCAGATGGAGTCTGGGGTGGGAGGTTCTTCCCAGAATGGTCATCACTAGGTTTTCTTTGTGTAATAGAGTTTTAGGAAGGGGAACGCAATTTCTTTCCAATTCCAATGGGCCCTAAAAGTCTCAGTCTGAAAGAAGAAAAGAATAATAATTTGATTCACTATCTTTGTAAAAAAGTTAAGTTTTGCAGCTCATAGGTGCTGGAGTAGTTAATTCTCTCCCTCTTAGCATTTCAGAATGTTCTGCCTCTGAGAACTAATGATGTCTTCAGAGATGCGGGTATGTGCATGGACCCACAAGTACTGTTAATTAAGTAGGTGTATCTGCAAATCAGGTTGCCAAGAACACCATCCAGAAGATGTAACTTTCCCCCTGACCTGTGAGATCTGCAGCCCCAAATTCCCTTCCCCAACACTGCAATACCAATGGGTATCTCCTCTTGTTCTGATAAGTGTCTAGGAAACCAGTCCGTGCGCAAGAATAGAGATTTGGAAAAATTTCTGATGGAATTATAAAAAACAAAGAATTGGGTTGCTGATCACCTCATACTAAGAAAGGTATGAGTCAGTTGTTAGACAGAATACTAAGAAAGGTATGAGTTAGTTGTCAGAAAGGCTCAAGCCCCTTTACAGTAGTATTGCCTTGAAATCTATTTTTCCAATGAATTTTTGGAAAACTTCTATTTTTTTTTATTTTAAAACAATACAAGTACAAAAACATATTGACAAACAGACACCAATTAGCATAAAAAATAA